>VYXH01002578.1:114227-151396 GCA_013397275.1 Burhinus bistriatus | reverse complement strand
TGTGTGTGTGTGTGTGTGTGTGTGTGACACCCTCAGACACAGCCTACAGCCGTCTGTGTGTGTGAGACACCCTCAATCACATCCCCAGCTCCGTGTGTGACAGGCGCCTTGAACTACCACCTGCGTGTGACACCCCGAAAACCCCGCCGGCTGCCTCGCGGCCACGCGTGATGCCCGCCAGCACAGCCTGCCTCCCTCCGTGCCACTGAGGCACCCGACAGCGCAACCCGCGGCCTCACAGGCGGACGAGACACCTCGAAACACACCCGGCAGCCCAGCGTGCGAGTGATGGGCACGCCTGGAACACAAACCGCAGCTCGGGCTGTTTACGGCAGGTGCCTCTAAAACAACCCTCGGTGCGTGTGGCCACCACCCCGAAGACGCACACTGCGGCCTCGTGAGGGTGACAGACGCTCCTGAAGGACATCTTGCACCCTGGCGTGTGCGCCTGTGGGAGAACGCATGTCCGGCAGCCCCGTGGGGGATCGGGGTCCCTGTGTGAGACACCCCAGTGCTCATCCTGCTGCCCTGGGGGGGTACCTGCCACCTCCAGTGCTCATCCTACTGCCCTGGGGGGGTACCTGGCACCTCCAGTGCTCATCCTGCTGCCTTGGTGGTGGTGGGGGGTACCTGACACCCCCAGCACCCATTCTTCTGCTCTGGGGGGGTACCTGACACCCCCAGTACTCATCCTGCTGCCTTGGGGGGGTACCGGACACCCCCAGCACCCATTCTTCTGCCTTGGGGGGGTACCGGACACCCCCAGCACCCATTCTTCTGCCCTGGGGGGGTACCTGACACCCCCAGTACTCATCCTGCTGCCTTGGGGGGGTACCGGACACCCCCAGCACCCATTCTTCTGCCTTGGGGGGGTACCGGACACCCCCAGCACCCATTCTTCTGCCCTGGGGGGGTACTGGACACTCCAAGCGCTCATCCTGCTGCCCTGGCGGGGTGTCGGTCTGTGCATGTGTGTGTGTCGCTCCTTACAGCCTGCTGGAGGGGGGTCCCTGAGGTTTGCCCTGCGAGTGCGGGTGTGAGGCCCCGCATGCACCTGGGAACTCAACAGGGCGAGGGGGGTACACACGTGCGCAAGAGGGACAACCCCAGCCACCACCCTGCAGCGTGCCAAGAAGTAGCGGGGTTCGTGTGTGGACCCTTCATCAACCCCCCTACGCCTAGCGGTGGTGGTGGTGGGGGGTAACCTGTTCACTCCCATGTGCGCCGGGGGTGTCACACCACAGTGTGGCAGGGATCCCTCCTGTGTGCGCGCAACCCTACCCCGCACGCCAAGGGAACCCTGCGGGTTGACAACCACGCACAGGGTGACACTGTACGTGAGATGTCCTCCCCCAGGTAAACACCCCCGCAGCCCGGCAGGGAGAGGTGGTCAGGTTTGTTGGTGTGACACCCCTTCTCCCTGCAGCCAGGCACTTCTCGGTTGTTCAGGGGTGTGCGAGACAGGCGTACCCCAAACGCACACTCTGCCAGCTAGCGGGGGGAGCAACCACCTGGGGTCACCCTCATGCGAGAGAGACCCCCCTCCTCCAAACGCTAGCTATGCCCCCCAAAAACGGCGGGGCTGGGGTTCACCTGTGCTTGTTTGTGTGTGCGTGAGCGAGAAACGCCCACCTCCGTCCCCAAAACACACCTCGTGATCAACAGGAGGGGGTGCTGAGATGCGTATCGGTGTGATAAAGCACCTGGCAGCCCGTAGCAGGACGAGGGAGGGTGCCCAGGTTTTACACCCGCGTGAGACAACTCCCCATTCTAACACATGCCCTGGAGCCGAGCGAGTGCCAGTTCCCCCCCTCGCTCCATCCTTTCTCATGGGGTGAGGGTTGTTGTGAGTGTGGGAAAAAGAGAGGCTCCCAGTAATATACCCTGGCTTACTGGGGCGGTGTCACCTGTTTATCTGACACACCCCCCCCGCTTTTCGCAACGTGCCCAGGAGGAAGGAGGCGGTGAGAGGGTATGTGAATGATACTCCTATCTCAGTTACACCTCGAAGGGCGAGGGAGCTGATAACCGCCGCGTTCGTCACAGCCGCGCGTACAACGTCCCTGCTGCCTTCCTCACAAGGACATCCCAGCCGGCAGGTCGGGGTACTGATCTGCAGCCTCTGGACCATACACACCCTGCAGCCTGACGGGGGGGACGTGGCTGTGCGTTGTACCCCCAACTCCGCCTTCCTCCACATGCACCCACCTTTCCCTAAAGGGAGAAGAGGGGACGAGGAGATGGGTGGATGTCACCTCTCAATGTGAATTACCCGAAACACCCGATTCTCTGTGCTGGCCTGCGGCGGGTGGCTGGGTTTCACCCCAGCAAAAGGAAGCAGCTGCGGGGGGTGCGCGTGTGTGTGTGTGTGTACAGTCAGGATGCAGGAAGGAAAAGTAGTTGGTTGAGTGTCATGTACGTTTGTGTGTCCCCACCCCTAAATGTCTGTGTGCGTCCTTCTTGATGTACGGCAAAACCCCTCTCACAGCCCCATACGTCAGCTGTAGGGAAAACCAGGGTATAGCGCACGTGTTCCCCGATTCCCCCGTCTCCTACGCATTCTGCTTGCCTCCATCCTACAGTCTCCTGCGACAAGGCGACTTCTGTGCATTGCTTGGCATTGTATGTCCAAAAATAGGTTTGTGCCCTACCTCCTACGTCCGCTTTCAGCCGGGGAATCCTGTTAATGGAGTGTGTTAAAACGCAGAGAGAGGCCAGATTAAGTCCAGGCTGGAAGGGCAGGTGAAGCTTTTAAAAATGTTCACTGCTGGTGTGTTGTTTCCCCAGGTCATTAAAATCATGCTGAAAGACTGCACATGGATCCTTGAATGCATCAGCAACGCTTTTCCATCCTAAAAGCTCCAAGAACTCTGTCTGCGTTCACGAGCCCGCACCGCGGGAGCTTTGTGCCTGCTCGTTCTACCTTTTCAAAGGGAGAGAGAGAGGAAAAAGAGGTGAGAGAAACAAGGTACAATCAGGAAATCTGCGGAGGAGGCTGCTCTAGGGCGTTTGACCACATTGCTCTAGCAACAGGGACATGAGCTGCTTGTTTAACTCATCCTTTGCATTTCTATATCTACTCCACAAGGTAATCTCTCCGTGAAGCCTGTCCCAGATTTTTTTCCACAGTGGGGAGGAAAAAGGGAATGTTACTTACCTTGTAGATTGCTTTCAAGATACAGACTTCAGGATTCTCACTTTTATCCTCATTTCCATCAAAGCCAGCGGGATTTCACCATCTTTTCTCACTCGACAAGTGTTTCACTCTTCTTCATGTCATCTTAATCAAATTCTCCTTCCTTTTGCTCCTTGTCTGAGATCAAGGAAAGATTGTCCAAATGAACAAGGGGCACTTTAAGTCACAGAATCATAGAATCACGTAGGTTGGAAGAGACCTTTAAGATGATGGAGTCCAACCATCAACCTAACACTGCCAAAACTACCACTAAACCATGTCCCTCTACCTGGCTTTTAAATACCTCCAGGGATGGTGATTCCACCACTTCCCTGGGCAGCCTGTTCCAGTGCTTGACAACCCTTTTGGTGAAGAAGTTTTTCTTAATATCCAATCTGAACCTCCCCTGGCACAACTTGAGGCCATTTCCTCTCATCCTATTGTTTGTTACTTGGAAGAAAAGGCTGACCCTCCCTCTACAACCTCTTTTCAGGTAGTTGTAGAGAGCGATAAGTCTCCCCTCAGCCTCCTTTTCTCCAGGCTGAACAACCCCAGTTCCCTCAGCCGCTCCTCACAAGACTTGTGCTCCAGACCCCTCACCAGCTTCCTTGCCCTTCTCTGGACACGCTCCAGCACCTCAACGTCTTTCTTGTTGTGAGGGGCCCAAAACTGAACACAGGATTCCAGGTGGAGCCTCATCAGTGCTCAATACAGGGGGACAATCACTGCCCTAGTCCTGCTGGGCCTCACTATTCCTGATACAAGCCGGGATGCTGTTGGCCTTCTTGGCCACCTGGGCACACTGCTGGCTCATATTCAGCCGACTGTCGACCAACACCCCCAGGTCCTTTTCTGCCAGGCACCTTTCCAGCCGCTGCTCCCCAGGCCTGTAGTGTTCATGGGGTTGTTGTGACCCAAGTGCAGGACCCGGCACTTGGCCTTGTTGAACCTCACACCATTGGCTTCAGCCCATCGATCCAGCCTGTCCAGATCCCTCTGCAGAGCCTTCCTACCCTCAAGCAGATCAACACTCCCACCCAGCTTGGTCTCATCTGCAAACTTACTGAGGGTGCACTCGATCCTCGTCACTTAAAAAACAATGTGCACACTAGAACCGGACTCTGAACTTCTGCAGCAGCTTCACCAAAAAATGAAATCCAGCAATGCCTCCTTTTTATCCTGTTCCTTTGCCCAAGGGTGCTGTTAGCTCCTTTGGCCACAGCGTTCTGCTGGAGTTAGCTCACCACAAATGTCCCTGCAGCACAGTTTTCCACAGTGCACTCTGCTGCTTTCCAGGGTATGGACTAACCAAGAGGCGCTTCTGCGTTTAGAGATTATGTCTGTATGACCCAGCACTCTGCTGCGTGTTTGTTCCAAAGTGTAGGATTTTGCATTTGCCTGTCCTAAGACTTCCTTTAACTAACCTCATTTTACCAAGTTCTCCTCATTATCCCATCCCGACAGTCTTTGTTTGCAAGACAAGCTACTCCCATTAGTGAAATTTTAAATAGGGTAGTCATTTTGAAACTATCTTTCACAGTTCACAAATAATGCAATCGTCTTGTATTTTCTTGCAGATCCTAAATAAAATACAGCGAATAGCACAAGTGCAAGTGCTTGCAAGAGTCCATTAGAAACAATCTTTATTCATTGATGAATCCTTTATAACAAAACCATTTTAAGATCTTTCCCTTAGCTATTTTTAAACCATTTATTATGCACTTATTGATTTTGTTGTTTTTTTTTTCCTCAGATCTGGATGCTGTGCAGCACTGACTCAACATAGTTGACTGCTATCAACTGTACCTGTGATTTCATTAAAGAATAAGATGAAATTTGTTTTTTGACAGGAACCATTTCCCATGAAAATTGCTGGTCATCCACTCTCCGCCTCCTTATTAATTGGCACAAACCACTTCATTATACCTAGGTCAGGAGCGATGTTGAGCTAGCCAGCCCGAAATTACGTGGGCTTAGCTCAGTCACACTTTTCAAATATTGACACAACACTGTGTTTCTTCTTAGAAATGGTCTCCTGGACCGTTCGTGAACTCTCACATTCCTACCCTATGTGAGAACAGTTGTCTCAAGAACCAGCTCTTAAAATACTGACGTGCAAGCCCTCTAGATGCGCTGCTTTTAAAATGTTGGTTGTGGTGTTTGATGTTCTTTTTCAACTTGCTTGAATGGGAGGCATTTCATCATCATTATATAATGTAGAAATGGCATTCAACTTTGTCCCAAATACAGGTGGGATATATTTATCAAACGCATCTGCTTTTTCAGTTTCACAGCTATCCAAATATATTTGGATACACTGAGAGTATTAGTAATTGGACTCCACTAAAATATTGTTCATCAAATTAAGCAGAGTTCCAAAAAATCTTTGCTTACAGCACGATATTTTCTGCACAGGGAACATTAACTCTGGCTCCTTTAGGAGGGACGTTGGTCAACTGGGTTAAAAATCCCCCTTGCGAGTGTCTCACCCTACTGTCAGACACGGGAGGCTCCTCTGTTTGTTTAGGTTTTTCTTTTCCTTGAACACCAGCACTTTTGGTACAGCTCTTATGCCAAGGTCAAAAGTGCCTTTCACTAGAAGTGTTCTTCCAAAGCCACAGCTCCGCGTTCCTTTATCCGTGCTGTAAGCAGCAGAAGAATATCCCCTTAACTTTAAAAGACAAAAATTAGGAGGCAAAGAGAGGGTCCTTTCTGTGATATCAGATACCGTAGTTCTCAATGCAGCATTGCCAAATTGTACAGGCTTTTATTTTTTTTTTTAAGTATTTTTTTTTATTTTTATTTTCCCTGTGTTGCAGGGCAAACAAAGGAAGAAAGCAAAGTAATGATCCCTGGCAGAAATATTTACCCTTTCAGACTTTGATTTGGTGCAGCCCTAGTGTTAAGCGTTCACCTATGCGTCGGTGAGACTCGCAGATTGCAGGTGGATTTTTCTGGCAGCGTTTGCAAAGAAAAGGCTGGACTGGATCCGTGCTGCTGGTGTGGGCCCAGCCACCACATCTCCTCCTGGCTCCTCCTTATCTCTTCCTGGATCTCCAGGGGTACGGATTTTGCCCTTCTTGTGGGAGTGAATGAGAACGGGGCAACTCGTCCAACAAGACTAGGCGGGGTTGATGGGGCTAAGGGAAGAGTTTCTGATGGTGAGTCTGTCTGTTATCAAGCAAACTGATATTGCCATAGAGATGTTGGACGTCAATTATCGCTCGCTCTTTCTCTAAAAAAAATCCTGGCCCTGCACTTGTCCCACTGGTAAAGAAGGGGGCAAGGTGTGAAAGATATGAAAGCATCAAATGGAGGGGCTGCACTCAATCTTCTAGCCAAGACCCCTTCAGCTGCCTTCTGAGGAGTTTTAAAAAAAATGTTAGTTGCAAGGTAGGCTCACTTACTAAAATAATGTTCTCTGTGTGTGTGTGTGTGCACACGTGTGTGCTCACAGAGGTAGAGAAAAGGCCTCTCCCATAAATGTGATTGCAATCCAGATGCATGTCCTGCACCACAGAGAGTCTTTCAAACCCTGGTACTTCTCCTCACAGTGTATTGGTGTAGCCCATCTCCAAGGATGCCAAGAGCTGCTCTGTGTACACACTGTCCCGTAAATGATGCCACCTCATTTCTAGGATATTTCCCTTCCTTCCAGAATACTCTTCCAAGAGAGTTTTGTCACATGTCCCTTGGCTCTGGGACTGGGGCAGTTCCCAGTATTAGAGGGGTCGCTATCACCGATTTTTTTTTCCCCCTTGCTAAAGATGGTGAGCACATGGATGAAAATAATGTAGAAAAGGTAGTTCTTGTGGTGTTTTTTTCCCCCAAGTTGTATCAGGATGTAGAAGGTGCCTGAAGTTCCACTTTCTCCAGGTCTTTCATTCAGCCAAAGCCATTAAAATATAATCTGAGAGCAAACACATTTCTTCCCATGGTTAGTTTTGGTTTTTTTCTTCCTGATGAGATATTGTGAGTGTGGGCACATGGGAGGCAAATAGTTTTGTAGATCCAAGAACACTAAAGTTGACCCAGGTAATTTTTGTAGGAGGGAGAGGGGTAGGGAGAGGGGTGTTGTGTAACATTCTGCTAAGTGTTGATTGTGGACTCGACCAGATCAAGGTTGAAAACAAGGGCTCTGCATTCATACTGTGCCAACCACTAAACCAAGAGATGAAGCACAAAGACCTTCCAGAGGAAACTATCACAGACCTTTGGGAAAATACAAACCTGGTTCCTTTCTGTAGACACTGAAGTAAAGAGTAGGAGGTCACTATCTCCACACACCTTGAGGTCGGCTATCTGAAAGGACACGATACATAGAGCACAAGCTGGAGGGCCACAAGGAAAAGAAAAAAACACTTTATCCTACACAAAAAACCCTGTCTGGTGAGTGGCTGAAAAACCAAGAACAAGAGGTGGTTATAAGTTGTCTAAAGCTCCTGCACATAGGGATTATAAGGGAACAAACCAAAAGCTCAACATGACATGGCAATGTGCGCTCGCAGCCCAGAAGGTCAACCACATCTGGGCTGCATCCCCAGCAGCGTGGCCAGCAGGGTGACGGAGAGGATTCTGCCCCTCTGCTCCGCTCTGGGGAGACCACACCTGCAGTGCTGCCTCCAGCTCTGGCACCCCCAGCATAAGAAGGACATGGACCTGCTGGAGCGGGTCCAGAGGAGGCCACAAAGATGATCCAAGGGCTGGAGCCCCTCTGCTGTGAGGACAGGCTGAAAGAGTTGGGGTTGTTCAGCCTGGAGAAGAGAAGGCTCCGGGGAGACCTTAGAGCCCCTTCCAGTATCTAAAGGGGCTACAGGAAAGATGGGGAGGGACTTTTTACAAGGGCATGTAGTGATAGGACGAGAGGTGATGGCTTCAAACTGGAAGAGGGGAGATTTAGATGAGATCTCAGGAAGAAATTTTTCACTCTGAGGGTGGCGAGACATTGGCCCAGGTTGCCCAGAGAAGCTGTGGCTGCCCCATCCCTGGAGGTGATCAAGGCCAGGTTGGACGGGGTTTTGAGCAACCTGGTCTAGTGGGAGGTGTCCCTGCCCGTGGCAGGGGGGTTGGAACCAGATGATCTTGAAGGTCCCTTCCAACCCAAACCATTCTGTGATTCTGTGATTCACTTGGAAGAGGGTTGGCGTACACAGGGCCAGGGTAAGGAGGGCTTTGTAGGGGTGTGGGGCTGTGCTAGAGTTCACAGCTCAGGACCCTGAGAGTGGGGGTAGGTGGGGAATGAAGAAATTTTAAAGCCCTCTGTGCCAGAGTCACAAGGCCTGGAGGGTTACACACAAATATTTTGCCTCATAATAACACCCAAAAGCATTGCCGGAGTTGCAGGACCTTGGGAACACTTGGCACTAAAAGTGACTTTGAGGTCACTGTTGGTGTGATCACGTGCAAAATCCTGGCTTTATTGAGACCCATGTGAGTATTGCCATGGATTTCAGCAGGCTTAAAAATTCACCCGCCCTCTGTGGTTCATCCTTTCCCCTCCCAAGCGTTTATTATTACCCATTGATCACAATCCACTGGATGTATTTCTGGCTCGAACTTGAGGTAACTGTTACGCATGATGAATCATAAGAAATACAAAATATATTACCTAGTCCTCACAGTACGTGCTGTTCCGGGGAAGCGTAGTGGCAACGCTGGTCATTGCATCCTTGATGGAAGTACCAAGGGACATAATTTCAAGCATGACAGCAGTAGCAGAAATATTCATGTAAAGTCAGGGACTGTCTTAAATATTGTACTGAAATAGGGTGTGATTGAGCAGACCTTTAAGCCCTCACGTATCTGCAGAGATGCAAACACTCCGTCTTGGTAAGATGACACCTGATAGTGGGTGAGTGACCTTGGATCACGTGGCACAGTCATATTGCCCGGAGGGAATGTTCTTATGATGTGTGTTTTAGTAGGTAAAATGGGATATATGCTGCCTGTGGCTGTAGCACGTGTGAAAATGGGGAGGAGAGTTGTGGAAAGCTGCTATGGTAGTGTGCAGTCAAAGACACCGCGTCGTCATCTGGCTGGAGCTGTCTGTCTGTCAGGTGACGGCTAGGACCAGATTCCAGCTATAAATATACCCTATTTTATTCATTACGTGGAAGCACTTCCATCAAAAGCCTCCGATTCCAACGGGCCTCAGGGAGTTCCGGGTTTGCTCTTTGCTGAATATTCCAGCTACTTCGTTCTGCCTCCGCTGCCAGATTTATTCACTTCTCCTCTAATGTACCATTAGAAGGTCTCCTCTTTTATGTCATGTCTGGCAGATGGATTGAACTGCAGTTTTGCAAGCCTGAGAGGGACTGAAGGCCAACTGTTCCTCCAGCCCGGGCCGGTAGATCTCCTTTCTGTTTCTGGTGGAAGTACTGTCACAGCAAGTAGTAACGGGTCTGGCAAGGAAAGTCAGGAGAGGGGCCTCGGGGAGCGAGATCTTTCCAGTTAAACTTATTTAGCCTTCCCATTATCCTGTCTTATGGGCTGAAATGAGACAGTCTGGACTCATATGGTACCGGAGGGATCAAAAAAAAGAAAGAATGTGGATGTGGAAAATCTTCCTGTGGTAGAAAATCTGACTCTGTAGGTAATCTGACTGTGGTGGAAATCTTCCAAGGACTCAGATTATTGAAAAGGCCACACAAAGAAATTTCCTCCCTTTTTCTTCGCAGAGGCAGATGACCATCTAACTGTGAAATACACATTTTGCTTCCCAATGATTTGTGTTCTTTTACATCAACCTACTGTCCCCACATTTCCCATTTATATAATGTGTAGTGGTACAGAAGAGCATTTCCAGCACCTCCTGCCTGAGCAGCGTGGCTGGGGACACTGGAGGGCTGCTCGGGGGACTGGATTCCTCCTGCTTCTGACCTGTGGATCTGTCCCTGGGCTGGCATAAACGCAGTAACTGAAACCTTCCAGAATATTTTCCCTTCTTCAGTAGGTCAAACCATACCCTTTCCAGAGTATTCTGGCTTTCCAAAGCCTTCCTAGCAAAAGGCTTATTGGCTATTTAAGTCCCAGGCCACTGTCGCCCTCCCACCCCAGGTGAACTACGTGAGTGGTTAGAAGCTTACGGTCATGTACACCATGTTTGTAAAGCAAGCTGTAATGGGTGGATCTGCAAACCAGCGGCGTCTTTAACCATCCTTGCCCTCTTCTCCAAACAGGTACTTGCGCTGGAAAACAGGCGCCTGCCCTCTCCGATCGGCTCGGTGCAGGTATGGCATTTCAGGTGGGTGAGGGATGAGCAAATGTTTTGTGTCACTCTCACTGCATCTGATTTCACGCCCTGATCTGAGGGTTTGTTTTTCCTATGGGACTTTACCGCTTGGCTATTACATGGGATTTGTACTTCAACGGGGAGATTCCGGTAATAGAGTCACATATCCAAAGCCGGCGTCAGCACTGCAATTGGCTTGCTGAGCAGCACGAGTAATGACAGGTTTAATGGTGTGAACATCCGTGTTCAGACAGTGATGTCCCGTGCCTCATTCTCTTTTTACAGTGATTTTAAGTCAGCAGTTCCTGATGGAGGGAGGGCGGGAGAGGGAGTAAAATCGAAACCATGTTCTGTACTCTCACCCCTCCTGGCCTGAGTGGGTGGCCAGCATTGCAGATCATGTCTTGGGAAGGCAAAGCACCATCAGCCAAAGTGGATATACTGCAATTAGACCTCTCTGGAAAGATAAAACTCTGAGCAGAGGGTCGATTTGTCCATCACTTTCTGTTCAGGTCCTTAAGAAAATGGAGAGAAGAACATTTCTGGGGGGAGGTCTCTGGATGGCATTGAGTAGGCTTTAACATCGTGGCTTCCACATCCACGGGCCCCTAGCAAGTACCAAGATGCGAGTATTGGACCTTCTATTGCCTTCGATCTGAGACAGACCCCACTAACAGTAGCCCAGCGAAAGTGACCGTCTTGTCCGCTGCCTTTTTCTGTGCCCTGAACATTACTCAAAATGAGAGACACAACTTCCCCTCTTGTGAGGCTTCGTTTTTCCTTCTCCATCAATTGCGAATGCTTTCCTCCTTTCCGTTCCTAAGGCCTGGCAGAGCCAGACAAGAAACCACATTTTGCAACTGCTGTAACTGTTGTAACTGTTTCTGATGCTGGAAAAGCAATATCCAAGGAAAGAGGCCAAAGCTAGGAAAAATGTGTCAGGTTTCAGGGCTGCTGATGCGATGGGGGAAGCCTCTGTTTCCCCAGCAGCCAAATGACAAAGGGCAGTTGAAACCAAGCAGTGATTTCTATTTCTATTCATATTTTCTCTCTACTCTGCCTTGCATCCATCATATCTTTTTGTAAAAAGAAAGCAAGAGCCTAGGGCTTGTACTGCCTGGGGAAAGCCAGGGATCTGGGCTTTTTTTGGGGGGGAGTCTCTGTCCGTTCGTATGACCAAGAACAGAAGCAAGGACATCAGCCTCCCCCGTGGATTGCATGGCAGACTAAATGTCCACAACATGGGCTAACTCTGACAATCCAGTTTTTGTAGGAGTCGGTTAAGTCTCACATGATCGCTTCACCTGGATCAAAGTATTTGATTGCTTTTTTCTCCCCTTGTGGCTCTGGTCATTAGACACCCATGCTTTGATAAGAGTTTGAACACCTTCACCATGTGCTTTTAGGCCAAGGATTGCAAAAACCTCTGAGCCTTGTTACCCCAGCAGTGGGCTCACGGCCACAATTTTGGGTACAGCTACACAAACAAATACAGGCACTGCAACCATGCTATCCCTCCGCCTCTACTGGTCACTTCATGGCAATCACTGGTGCAAAAGGCCTTCACCAAGTAGTTTTTCCTCGTTTTTTGTGGTCTGCTCAAACTCATTTAGTCCATGTAAATTAACGGCAACGCTATGCTTAGAAAAAACAACCCTCCGCCTTGTGACTTTCTCTTGCGCTGCTCCCCTTTCTCTCGCATCCAGCTTTTTCTCTTTATGTGGCTTTGTGGATGCTTCAGCTGATGGACGTGCTGGCGAACAATGCCCATCTCTGTGTCTGTGCTCAGCACGAACAGAACACTTCCCCCACGCAGCTCAGCTCCCACTGGCGTAGGCTGCTGCTCGCAGTTTTGGTGGTGCCCTCTTCCTCTGATGAGAAGTTTGCCCCCTTTGTGGGTTCATGCCATCAGGTCAGCTTGACAACACTTAGAGCAGCCAGGAGAAGCTCCTTATTTTCTCCTCTGGATGCTGGTGCCTGTTATAAATTGGTTGATAGTGCTCAAGTGGAAGGATTCTTCGGCTTGATGTGAATTCATTAGTGAGCTTCTCTAAGGGCTTGATTCAGTCAAGGCAGCAGGAACCTTTCCAGGATCTTCCATGTGCTTCAGGGCCAGCCCATCTTGGTCTATTTATTTTACTCAACTGTTGGCATCTGAGGCACCTCCAGCAGCTGCCTTCTCCACCCTGGGGACAACATGGGGTCTTTTCTCTGTCTTTCACCCTGACCTTGCTGTGGGTTTTCCTCCAGCCATGCTGTAAAAGACACAGCAGGCTCTTTGCAGCAGTGCCCATCCAGTGGCCCGAAGGCATGAAACTGGTGGAGGAGGAAGGGTTGCCCCACATCGAGCACCCAACCCTCTCACCACCTCTGTTCCTGCGAGAGATGAGGGAGCCCAGGAGGAGGGAGGGCAGGTGCTCAGTGCCAGAGGACAGCAGGAGAGGGCGATGCAAAGGACAAATACAGTCACCATGAAAACAAACCTCTTTATGCCACAGATCAACACAGATCATGAAAAGCATCTCCATACGATGAGGGGTAGTGGCTGCAAACTGGAAGAGGGGAGATTTAGAACAGATATTAGGAAGAAATTCTTGGCTGTGAGGGTGGTGAGACACTGGCCCAGGTTGCCCAGGGAAGCCGTGGCTGCCCCATCCCTGGAGGTGTTCAAGGCCAGGTTGGACGGGGCTTTGAGCAACCAGGTCTAGTGGGAGGTGTCCCTGCCCATGGCAGGGGGGTTGGAACTAGATGATCTTTAAGGTCCCTTCCAACCCAAACTATTCCATGATTCTATGATTCTATGATACAGCCTGATCGTCCCTTAACCCCACAGCAACCCATCAGAGACTACCTTGGTGTACTTAGAAAGATGATTCTAGGCAGCAAAATTTGGGAATTCAGGCTTCCTTCTGGGTTGATTTTAGCCTGGCAGGTGAAGCGCTGCTTGGTTAATTGATCTTTAGGATCTGAAATGGCTTTCCCATCACAAATTGATTTGCACGTGATGATGTTTATTTATTTTGGATCATGCTTTCCACCCTTTTAGCACTGACATAGCTGTGGATCCAGAAATGCCTGGTCAAGTTGGAACATATCTAGCATGTCCAGGAGGCTTTAGAAGCATTTAATAAATATGATTACGAATGATTTAAAGGCCTTAACCAAGACAGAGCATCACTGTGCTGGGTGTGGTGCCAAACAGAGAGGTCCAACCATGTTTGCTCCCCAAAATGTGCAAGCTTTAAGGAGAAATTGAAACATCAAGAAAAAAGAAGTGTTTTAACATGTTGGCAGAGAGTAAAGTTAGGCACCAAATGACCGAACGGTTTGTGGGAGGGCACACGGGGCTCTTGCAGAGTCTGGATGTGAATCCAGATCAGAAGGTGTCTAGCTGCTCTCCCTGCCTTCTGGCAGTGAGAACTTTGCACAAATAACAGCTTTTCCCTCTCTCACATCTTTCTTTAGGGCCCCTCTTAAAGAAGAACCGGGGAAAAATCTCTATGATGAAAACAGTGCTAGAAGCCCTGTTCCCCAGGGCTGGGTGTTGGGGCCGGTTCTGTTTAATGCCTTTATCAAGGACCTGGATGAGGGGATCGAGTGCACCCTCAGTAAGTTTGCAGATGAAACCAAGCTGGGTGGGAGTGTTGATCTGCTTGAGGGTAGGAAGGCTCTGCAGAGGGATCTGGACAGGCTGGATGGATGGGCTGAAGCCAATGGTGTGAGGTTCANCTCTCTACAACTACCTGAAAAGAAATTGTGTGTGTGTGGGGGTGTCAGTCTCTTCTTCCAAGTAACAAACAATAGGACGAGAGGAAAAGGCCTCAAGTTGCGCCAGGGGAGGTTCAGATTGGATATTAAGAAAAACTTCTTCACCAAAAGGGTTGTCAAGCATTGGAACAGGCTGCCCAGGGAAGTGGTGGAATCACCGTCCCTGGAGGGATTTAAAAGCCAGGTAGACGTGGTGCTGAGGGACATGGTTTAGTGGTGTTTTTGGCAGTGTTAGGTTGATGGTTGGACTCCATCATCTTAAAGGTCTCTTCCAACCTACGTGATTCTATGATTCTAAAAGAAAGGGCTGAGGGAAAGGGCTCATGTCTCCTGCAGCCCCACTTCAGGCCCATCCCGCTCCCCTCTTGGCAGGAGGAGAAAGTTAATGCTGGGGAGACAGGAGATTAATGCGCAGACCCTTCACCCGGCTCAGGGAAGGCACGAGTGTGTCCATGCTCTGCAAAAGACAAGTTCAGACGTGTGTAAGTACAGCTAAGCTGGCTGCATTTCTGTGTTAGGTAAATGCTGATTGATAAAAAGCTGCCAAGTGTTAGAATAACTGGATTAGGAGTCGTCTTTTTTTTTCTGGAGTTTGCTAGTTTTTCTGCAGCAAGACCGCCCCAAGCATTTGGAACCCATCTGCAGCGACCGTGCATGCAATGCTGTCCAAAAGGACATGATGGAGGGATCAGAGATTTAAACTTCCTGTCCCCTGTGGCTCTTAACAAGCATCATCAAAAGCAATCTTCTCAAACTTACGCTGTGATGATGAGACAGTGCTTTTTCCCCATCCCATCTCCACATTTTCATTCCCAGATTTGCCCACTGGCAGAGAGAACTGCTCATGGAAAGACAGCCCTTCATCACTGTTGGTAAAATGCTGATTTTTTCATGTCATATAGCTTCTGTGAAGCATCACCTGGAAATAATACAGTGAGTGCCTTTAGAAATCCAATAGAAATTTTAGTAATAGGTCCAATTACAACAAATCGGCACTTATGTGAGTCTCACACATAAAATCTGTACTTTTCACATGTACTTTTGGTCTCTGCAGGAATCTGGCTGTTTACATGAAAGAAAAGAAATACATAAGCAATTAGAACCCTTCTTTTTGTGGGATGTTTTCTTCCTGAGATAAGCAATATTCTAGAGACATCATCTGCAGCATATAATAATGAGAAATACATAGTAGTCCTGAGGAATTGGAACTGCCGCCGAATCCTTGCTCTGCACACAGCACATACCTTACCTTCGGTGCAAAAATTACATGGACTTTCTTGAAAGTCAATGACCGTACGTTGAAATTTTCTTATTAGGCAATGTTAATCGGATTGAGGCTGATCTAATCAAAGACGTGAGGAGTCGGCTTCAGCTCTGCTTGGCAGCATGAAGCCTTCTAATCCAAGTGCCGCAGATGCTGAGACATTCCTTCATACGGTATGAGCCAAGTCCTGCAAACTGCCAAGTGCTTCCTCTAAAATTCATGGGAACCGGGAATGTGTGGCACCTGGCAAGACCAAGCTTACTACAAAAACCCTTTGGAAAGGACAGGGTTTGCATACCAGACCCTTGTGTAGTAAACTGACTGTGGCTCCAGTCTTGCCGTTTGCCAGCACGAGCCGAGAGCAGGATCACGGTGTAGGGAAGCTTGTAAACCAGGGTGAGGAGTCTGCAGCCCGAGTATTTACAGACTGGAATTTCATTCATACAGCCCTGGTCACATGGCTCATTCTTCCATGGTTTTACAATAAAATCTTGGCTGATGTGTTAGTAAAGCCTACTTTGCCCCAAGAAAGGAAGAGGTTCCCCACCATTGTTGCTGAAAAACATCAGATCCATTGCGCAACTCTGCTGGGAAACACGCAACTACTTAGCCAGCCTGGGCCTAGACTTGGCATTTACTCTGAAAGCACCACAAGAGGACTGAACTTGATTAAACTTTCACACCAAATCCAGACAGTGAATGGGAAAAGGCAGATTTTCCCTCTTCTACCTGCGAGTGCCAACTTTTTAAGCTCCACAGCCCAGATGCACAAAGCCAAACATGTGCTGGTGAGGTACGTTCCCACATCTTAAGAGAAGGTCCCCACAACTCGCCAGCACCTCAGCGCTGCAGAAGGGTAGTTCAGATATTGCTGGAGTTGTGGTAGTGGCTAAGAATCACCAAGAGAGGATGAGATCTCATGGCCACGACCAATGGCAGACCAAAAGAACCAAAGGGCAGAACTGCCTTGCCAAATCTTTTTGCTGACATTTTGTGTTTTGAAGCGCATCCTTTTAGGTATTTTCCTGAAGCCAAGTCCACTGACATTGTCATGAGGGTTTTTTAAATCATTTTAATCATCCTGCAGCACAACGCTGCTACAAAACCTAGCTTACCTGGCAGCTGACATCCTTTCTTACCGGTGATTCTTATCTCCGAGTTGAGCAAAGTACATGAAATATGCTTTCATCTGATCTGGAAGCGGGTTGAGCTAAGCAGGAACTGGCTGGCTGGCGTGAGATGCAAAGGAGATTACAGAAACGTTGCATCAGCCCTGCACAAACAGCAAGTTGGCTGACTGAGTGTGCAAGAAGCAATAATCAGGGCTCACCCCAAAATGTTTGGTGCACCTGGTTGCTGGTGATGTGACTAAACCTCTGGCACAGAGGTGTTGATGAGCTTCGGCACAGATCCCCGGCTATTCTTCCTCCAGCACCCGCCCGAGTCCTGGCATGTGCAGCTGTGCTCGTAGGGCACTCAGTGTGGGACAGTCTGCTCTGGGTGCTCGGTTGGGGGGACCCTGCTCCCGCAGCAGAAAGCAGATATTTTTGGGTGGTTTCTTGTGGAGTCAGTGTGGATCCACTTAGTGGGCCCTATGTTGCTTGAATTTTTCCATTATCCCACCTACTCCAGCTCCCATGAGCTGGACAATGATATTTGACCTAATTCTGTAGACACGTAACACAGTCTAGCTCTCTGGGGCATTAGAAGTCAGTTTAAGCAATCTCTTCTCTCCTTACACATTTACTGCCCTATTTCAGCCTGTAGATCCCACTAATTTTGCTGTTTGCATATCCCAGTTTTTCAAGGGAAAAGTTTTGGATTTTATTATTATCATAGAATGTGAAAGTTTGATCCAAAATCTACTCCAAATGCGAGAAGTGTATAGAAGGCAAGTGGCTTCGGCTGATATGAGGACCTTACACAACACAGCCATGAACATTTTGTAGCATGGCTGGTCGAAGGGTCCTACTGGGACATGAACCTTGCTTTGCTTTAGAGACACTCAAAACACAAGGAGCTCTTTTGAGGGTTTTCTGTAGGCTTGGATTGACTGCCAGGGGATGCAGGTCTGGAAGTTCTATTTGGTGCCAGCCCTTAGCCGTTGGCGTCAGAGATCAGCGCTGTCCAAGGAACTAAGTGGCACTTGGGCAGATGTTGCATGACTGGCCATGCACCACTGTTCAGTTGTATGTAACGAAGCAATGGTTGAAAATGGTGAATGCTTGCTGGTCACTGCCTGACAGACGATGTGGTGAGCCACATGAAGTGTAGGGTGTATCAGTGGGCAAGCTCTTCTTCATTGGCCTTACCGCTCTAAGATGAGACACAAACACCCTATTTTGGCTTACTTCTTGAGTTACTAGCTCCATTTATAAAAGTTATGTCAGCTATGGCAAGCCCTTCTGTAGACATCTATAAAGTAATTTTGCAAGCAGGCTTCCTTTCCTCTGCACTGAAGAAAGTTAATAGAGCTAATGTGACAGTTTAGTCAGATGGTACCTAAGCTTCTTGCTGGACTTCAGGTTTTGTCAGTGCTGAGGAACGACCTACTTAACTGCTGAGGTTCAATTTCTCTGTAGAAAACCCAACACGTTTGATTCTAGCGTTCTAGGAATCAGTGTTTGGTAACTCTGGATCAACTCAGCATGTTCTGTACTACACAATGCAGCCCCAGAGAAGATGTGATTTAGAGGAACGTGCTGGCTCTAGGACTACACAGGTACCTGGCATCGGACACAAGCTTTGCCACTGGACTCGTACAGGTCTACAGCTGACAGACCACAGATAGCCAAGATAATGGTGGAAAGCAGGATACGTGAACTGTTGATGGAGTGATGGACCATGCACAGGACCTGTGTCCCCTTTGCAGTTGCCTCCAGAAAGTACTAGCTGAAGGAAGTGTCTTGGTGGGTCATCAGCTGTTTTTTAGATTGAATATTTCTGATTAACTCATGCCTTGCAAAACATGGGCCAGAACACCTCATTCTGGAGCTGCCACAGCCTGACTCATAACTTGTGGTGCAGTGCAAGTGTCTCTTACAAAGTACCATCCAGCCTTGGCCTAAAGCCTTCAGCAGCAAAGAAGTCTGGCTTTGAAGCCTGCAACATTTTTCTCAACTAACTTTGACTGTGATGCCATTGATGGCTCTCTCTCAGGTGCCTGTACCAACCACATCTCATGTCAAGGCACAGGGACCATGTACATACTCGGTGTATGTGTATCAATGCACAGCATCTGAGGAACCCAGGGCTTTACAATGGTGACCCCACAGATGTCATTAAGTACAAGAAGATTGAATTGAACAGGCCATTTATTCAGGTCGTTGCTGGCCATGATGACGCGCAGCAGGACAAGGGAGCAGGGAATGACGTGGTGGTTATACATATCAGCTAATAGCTAGACCAGAGTAGCTTTGGGAATGTACCTTTATGCACGGAGTAACCCCGTGAACACCTGTAAAGTCCCACTGATGCTCTGAATCACATTGAATGAGTCTGGAAAAGAGAACAGGGACAAAAACTTGGTCCTGCTGAAAAAAACCAGCCAAACTCCAATTAACTTCACCGGAGCCAGGATGTTACCCTGGGATGCTCCGTACTGCAAGCTGTTCTGTGCAGATGGACCTCTGATTTTGTTCGAAGCTTCGCTGGTTTTCCTGGGGCGGCAGATGGCTCTGAGATCTGCTGCACGGAGCAAGGCTGGAGCAAGTGCTGGGAGGAAGGAGCCAACGAACAGTGTCTCCAACTTGTAGGGGCAGCAACTTGGCCCGTTGGCATTGTAGACCCTACACCTTCTGAAGCTTCCCTGCCTGGGGTGGCTGGGCCAGAGAGGAAGGAGTCAAGGGAAGACAGCAGCAAAGTTCAAACCTGAGTGTACTGCTGAACACTGCTTGAAGTTCCCTGGAGCTTTCAAGGATGACAAGCATTGTTAAACACGCCCCCTCTCCCTTAGAGTCCACCTTTTTCAAATGTCAATTGCTGGAAAATGAAGTGTCCTCTCTAATGCGTGGTGAAAAGGTCAAAACCACAGCAATTTGGGAATATGACGCTTCCAACCAGGGCTTTCCTGGGGAAAACATTTCCCAGAAATTTTTGACATTACCAAACCTGGAAAAGTACTGCTTGAGCCACGAGTGGTGGTGGATCAGCAGGAAAAGAAAACAGGAAGATGTCTCATACGACCACGAGATGGCAGCTGGAGTCTGGGAAGTTTTTCGCAGACACAGTAGCTCCCATGGAAAACCGAGTCATTTGCCAGCCCACTTTTAAATCGCACAAGACAAGAGTCTGCATTTGGGAATATGCACCTGCACCGCTTTGGCTTTGAACGTTTCGCGTGTGCGCTCAGAGCGGGCGAGCTGCGGAATATCTGATTACCCTTTTCATTTCCCAGCTCCTCTGAGCTTTCCTCGATTAGTCAGTATCAAATAAATGGTTTAACCAATGTAATCCCTGTTGATAGGAAAACAGCAGTGCATCTGGTTTAACACTGCTGTTACGATCTAGTCTGCTCCAACACCTAATTCAACAGAGATCTGTAGCCAGATGCTCTGCCCCTCTTGTGCCACCACCACTTCTGTCTGCAGTTTCTCCTGGAGCTGAACTCTTTCACTCGCCACTTTAAATGGCCGATGGTGCGCGTTGTTAATCGGTGATTGCGTTTCATTCCAGAAGAGGCCACATTTCCGCAGCAGTTCGAGCAAACCCTAGGATGCCCTTCGGCTCTGCAGTGCCGTTCGGTTGGGCTCGGGCTCTGCAAAGGTCTCCCATGCAGAGCTGCTCTCACCAGTGCTGCCCTCACTAAGGGCTGGGAGATGATTCGCGTGTGGATTTAAACACCCCTGGACACAGGCAGCGTGAGGCCTGGGATTTCTCAGCCTTCTTAAGATCCTCATGGAGGCCAGAGAAATGTGAACTGGAAAAGTGGAGGCTTAGGGCAGAAATTAATCAACCTGGCAGAAGAAAGGAATGAGCATTTACATAGATGGATTTTAAGGCCACAGAAGAAGCACGTGCGGTGGTCAAGGTAGTAATTTGGAAGTCCTGCTGTAAAGCCATTTGGGCTAGAGCCAGCGTACATGAAAAGTGTCGATGCATTTGGCTGCTTTCCCCAGAAGTGACAGCATGGTACGCTCGATCCCCGCCTTTCTCAGCTGCTCAGCATATGCCAATGCCGCACGGGAATCCTGTCCTTTGCATAATGGAAAATATGTTAATATTTCCATATTTCTGCCTGTGGGAGATCTCCACATGATGTGCAGCTATCACTGCCCATCTTCACTCCATTCCAGCTCTGTATTTCCCTGTCGAGCCGTTGTTTTCCCAGTTGGGGCGGTGATAATCATGATAATCACAGCCTGCTGCAGCGCCGAACAATTTCTCAGCTGAGCTGGGTAAAAGCACCTGCTGCTTCAGAACTGCCTTAAAAAACAAAAGAAAAAGGTATTCAGGTGATGATTTGTGTTATTGTGGCATGCCGAGATGCTGGTTGACACAACTAGAGTTCGAGGAAGGTGGAATGATTCACCCACACCCCAAGCTGGGACAGACCTTTCCCCCTAAAACCTGGTAACCCCCCCCAAGCCAGCCACGTTGCCCACGGTATCTCCTGCCAGAAGAAAACGTACCTGCTCCTCCTCCCCATACCACCTTGCTTTTACATCTCGTGAGCAGATAGTTCCTAGGAGCTGTCAGGCATCTCGCAGCAGCGGGAGGGATTTCTTGGCACTCGGGAGCTGGTAGGAAACAGTCGCAGTGGGAACGCTGAACAGAACAAGGAGGAAATTGTTATCGGCCACAGAAAAAGGTGAAGAACCATCACAGCGATTTCTGCGCTTCTTGAACGGTTTGGTTTGTGGAATGGAAACTACCACTGCTCTGGGTGAATTTGTTTAGCGAGCTTTCCTCTTTCTTAAGAGCGTAAGCTTATTTTACAGGACAGGGGAACACAGCCAGATACGAGCTCTTAGCTTCTTTTTTCCCTGACCTATCGTGAGTTATTTACAAAGGTTTAGACCGAGTTAAAGCAAAGATGAATTTCTGAGCCTGCTGGTTAATATCTTGCAGCTGCTCTTCCAAGGCCTGATCCAAAGCCCAGGAACGTCACCAGGCACCTTCCCTCTGACATCAGGGGGCATTAGGGTGGGATTTATGCATTTGGCAGAGGTTTTCCAATAATTTATTTAAACACTGGAGAGAGCAGCAGTGATTCAAGTCAGGTTGAGGGTTCAAGATTAGAGCTCTCTTGAGTGCCAGGTCTTGTGGGTTTGCATGTTGCTTGTAAGTGGGGCACTAACTTTGTGAATGATACGGTCCTCATGAGAAAGGGACAACTCCTGCCCTACAATCCCCTCATCTTCAAAGCTGTTGTCTTCCTTGCTGTCTCTGGGACTCTCAGGAGCCAGGCAGTAGAGCTTATATGCTGATGGGTTCACACTGCTCCTGTCCCACTGCTTTCTGTGCATTACTTATAGCCAGCAAGCTAACTGGCGATGGACATGGGCAAACGCCAGCTTCTTGAGATGATTCACCTGTGCAGTCTGAGGCATTGGGTCTGTGTGTCTTCATATGAAACTGGTTCTGCAACCAGGAGCTTGGATACCAATTGACATAATGTGCAGAAGAAAGAGGGAATTAAGAGAAGAGGAAAGCCATCTTGCAGATTGCATTAGGAACGGTGAACTGGTGAACCGCAAAGCTTGAAAGCCAGGAGGTAGTTAAGGAAGATACAGAAACAAAGGGTTCAATGGACAGGAGATAATGGAGGTTTGGGTTATGTGAAGATGA
Source organism: Burhinus bistriatus (assembly GCA_013397275.1). Lineage (NCBI taxonomy): Eukaryota > Metazoa > Chordata > Aves > Charadriiformes > Burhinidae > Burhinus > Burhinus bistriatus. The sequence continues at coordinate 129,169 of VYXH01002578.1, read as the reverse complement.
AAGGAGTCATTGAGAAAAGTTAACCAACATCATCTCTTGGTCATTGTAGAGGGCAATATCTCCCTGCAGTACAGGTGTTTGCAGGCTGCAGTGATGTCCTTGGGAACGCAGCTCCACTGCTCGCTGGGCAGTGCCTGCTGTGAGGTGGGACACTTGAGAAGGAGTGGGCCTTTGCTCTGCTAAAACATACAGATCTTCTGAGGCTTCTGGGTTCCCCTCAGTAACCCCTAATCACCCCGTACCCTGCTGCTCAGTACAAGGCAGACACACATGGTGACTTGTGCACGCGTTTGGTCACAGCGGTGCACATCGCTGTGAACTCAAAGATGCAGAGGGAGCTCCAAAACTGGCCCAATTCTGCTCCCACAGTGCAGAGGCCGTGAGGAGATCAGTGGGAAGAGGTGCTGGCTGTAATGTCCCAATTATACCTGCTGCTGGAGATGAGTCAGCGTGAGGCTGTTGGAGTTCTTTTTGCCTTCCCATCCTGGTAGGACCTGAGCTGAGGGTCCCTGAGCAAGCAAGAACCTGTTGCGCAAGTGGTTGCACCCTTCAGAGGTAACGTGTGCACGTGAACCCTTTCCGTCATGCAAAACTGCAACAACTGTGTGTGACTTTATGAATGCAGCATGGGTTTGGCAAAGGAGCAGGTGAAAGACTTGGGAGGACCTCCTGGTCTTAAGACCCTTGAGCATGCAAAGAGCAGCTCCTTCATGCGACATGCTCACTTGAAGCTGTTGGGGCAGCCGGGTGCTTTTTGGCTAGCTTTTTCGGCTAGCATCTGTCTCTTGTTGGGATGTCACTTCTGCAGCCTGGCTAAGGGAAGGGCTTGCACAACTCCCAGCCCATCCTTTGGCCCGGCGCACAGAAGCTGGGCTCCTATGGGTCCTGCCTAACCAGAGGCAGGCTTGCGGCTGTGCCCCCATTGTATAGAGGTCCTGGGATCGTAAACGGAGCTGAAAACTGGGACATCCCTGAGAGTTTGTTTCCATAGTCATCCCCAACCATAAATGCCAGGGCTGTGATTTAGAAATCACAGCCTCCGGCTTTCTTTCTGGTGGATGTCCGGGGCCTTTTCTCATTGCACTCTCTCAGTTTCCCAGTGCCTGTTCACAAATTCCTGTGCACGGCATGGGACGAGCACGTAGACCCAGGGTCTGCAGTGAGCAGGGTTGTGTCACCCAAAGCAATTTAGAGGAGCTGAAAGCAAGAGGAGCAAATGGAGCCATCCCCAGCCTCTCTGGGAAACTGGTATCAGCCGATTTCTTCTCCGAAAATGTGCCCTTTGGTGCCGCTCCCTCATTTCTTTCCAGCAGCAACAAGCAGAAAGATAAATTAGAGTTTTTTCAGCAGTGCCTGTAGCCGGAGTGAAGTTCCTGGTGTGGAACTGGCACCCGTGTCATGGTCCCTTCGGCCATCGGAGGAGAGTGCACTCCTGCCATCTCATGGATGTCTCGGAGAACGAGGAGGAATTTCTCAACAGGAAGAGGGGATTATGATGAATTTTTCTTCAAATCTATTTCAACAATTGAGAATTTAGCTAAGTATTAAATAGATTAATATTTTTTTTTGCCTTTATGCAGGCTTTTGATTATGCAGTTGTCGTAATGAACTCAATGTGGTTGTTTCCGATTTGGCCCTGTAGCATCTGGCAGGGAGCCTCCGTCTGAATGCGAGTCTTGCTGCATCCAGATTTGATTCCTTTTCCTTGGCACGGCTTTCCCTCCTGCTGATGGAAGCTTTAAAGAAAAAAAAAATACCATGACATCTGAAACACTGCCAAAAAACATCAACATGCTTTCTGGCTGCCATCTATTGTGCAATGCAAACCTCTTAAGATTTAATATTTCTAAAACTGCGGTGCACCTGCTTGCAAGAAAAACTACCTTGTCACATGACAACATGTTTTGTTAAACCACTTTTTTTATTTATTAGCTTCAGAATGCGGGTTTCTTCCCTTTCACCCCCTTTTTTCCTCTTTCACCCCAAGATTTCTCCATGAAATAATACTTTCTCCTAGAACCGTAATCTCTAATTATATGACCCATTTCCCACCTTCTGGTTTTGACAGATCCTTGTCTTCTGACTATGGTGAGAACTCCGATGACTGGGTGCACATGGTTGTGTCCTGAAGGCACGGTTGCCTGCTATACCCAAGTACCAGATAAACCCCAGTTTGGCCCAACTGGGAGATTGCCAGCGCCTACAAGGTCACATTGGTTCAACCAACTCTTCACTACCCACCGCTGGACTGAAGAGGGCTCTGCTGTCTGGCCAAAGCAAGCTCTCCTGGCTGCCACAAAAGAACGTTTCTTCTCCTGTTTGATTTTTTTCAGTTGTTTTTCAAGGTAGATTTCGGCTCCGCTGGTGCTTTGCTGGGGTGGGAATCTGAGATGGAGCTGGGTTGTCGCAGGTGGGCTCAGGTGGGCCAGGAGATCTCAGAGTGGAGAATTCTCCTGAGAAACATGTGGGATCCCTTCATTTTACTCCCATTTGGTAGATCAAAGTATTGCCCAGTGATAACGTCTAGCAAGTCGCCTTCCAGGTGTCACAGAGATAAGGCGCTTTGCTCCGGTTACACTTACCCGTTGCTGGCGCTTGCTGTCACCAGAGCAAGCACAAACACCATGTGCTCGCTTCGGTGATCATTCTTGAAAGACCTTTTCCTAGTTTTCAGAGGGGTGGCAGCATGGTCTCACCTCCATCTCCCTTTGCCCAACCATTTTTTCGAAAGCCTTCATGCTGTTTGTGCCCTTAGAAGGTGACACAGAGGGGGGAGTTCTCCATAAATAACCAAAAAGCCATGTTGCTCTGCTTCACCCAATATCTGGCAGCCTGGCCCCTGAGAGAGCTGGGACTATGAAATCTGTTGAGTTACAGCACCTAGGGATGCCCACCACTTTTATGGCCACTGTTTTCTTCATTGCATTTGCCCGTTGCACAGTGGCAATGAGCAGAGAACCCCTGGGGGACAGACACAGCCTCTTTTCTTGCATGTTTGGGCCCTTCCTGGAGTGTTTAAACAGTTGAAACCATGGTGGGAGCCTCTCAGGGGAGTGTAGGAGCTCTGGGCATCTGGCCCATGGCTGCTGAGCTCCTGGCTTACTCTGGCCTGTCAGCTCCTTCCTCCCACAACCCACAAGCCGCTTTTGATTCTCCACAACTAGACAGGCAAAAGTGCTTCTTCAGGTTTCTTCCCCTCTCTGGCTCCCTGGGCTTTGGGAAAAGGATTGCGGGGAGCTTTTGGGTTGGATGCCTGCAGCTACTGCAGCTGGAAAAAAAAGGTTCCCCGTTGCTCTGGGGTGCTCCAGAGAGAGGATCTCAGCAGCTGAACGTGGTGACTGTGGGTTCATTTGGATGGGTCAGAAATAGCAGTCTTTCCTCCACCCCTTTTTACAGGTGAGGAGCTGAGACACAGAAGGCCAAGGAGACCTGCCCGAAGTCCTGCAAGAACCCAGCACCAAAATTCAGTGCTCCAGTCCTTTCTGTGTAGGTGTAAGCAGCTTCCAGTGCCTGAACTTTAGCAGCAAACGGAGGCAAGGAGGAGTTCACACTGCTGCTCTGAGCCTTGTGTCTGTGTCACCGAACCCTATGATATTTAATTAGAAGAGGAGGCCACGGGCAACCTCTTCCTTGCTCTTGGCTGCAAGCTGCCATAAGGGTGGGTGCCAGCTTGCGGTGACAGACAGATGCACCAGGCTACCAAACCACCTGGTGCTTTCAGCAGCTGCCGAATAAATGGAGACCCGGCAAAGTTTGTCAATATTTATCCTTTCTGCATATAGCAGATGAGTGTTAGCTAATTACAGGCTGTACCACCACACACAGGCAGGCTCTGGTTGCGCGGAGCCAGGCTTGCCAAGTGTCCTCATTGATGTTGCCTTCATCAGCTGTGCTTGCTAGTAAATCAGCCACTTCAGCTCACTGTTTGCCTCTGTGGAGAGGCTGGGAATTATCTCCAATTGCTGCAGACGTTCTCACGCAATCCAGACCAGCCTGGCGATACACAGACCGCTGTAGGAGGACGCAACTTACTCTGCAGGGGTCTGAAAAACACAGTGGACCTCTGGAGAAATGCAGTCTACCCTTGTTCGTGAGGCCATTTCTTTGAGTTGACCAAATTCTCTTCCACAGGCCGAAGCTGACCATTTTTGCCCCAAGCCAGCCCTTCACGTTGTCTCCTCCATAAAAGTGGAAAAGCTTTGTCTAGGTCCGTGCTCAAAGCGTGGCTGGTGTATATAAGGGGTCTGGAGATAATGTATGCCCAGATATCATGAAAGCACCCGCTTTCCCCATGACCAACTTTGGTCCCCACAAAATACCTCCCAGCTTCTCCCTTCCCCCAACTTGTGGAGAGCATGTTCTGCTGCTGGTGGTGGTGTTGGGACAGGTTGGTGGATGCTCTCTCTCTTGCCATCCCATGGGCGTAAGGCTGACTCCTCTCTGGGCTCGTTGGCCCTGATTCAGTGCCTTCAAATGACAGCGAGCGAAAGGGAAGATCTCCCCTCCTGCCTTTTCCATCCTGCACTGGAGTAGACACAACATTTCTCTTCATTTGCCACAGAACAGCACAGGTCCCGGTTCCCATATTGTGGAGCCCTCTGCCATAAATCAGGCTGATAGGTTTATTCTCTACGTAATGGGAAATTATGACAAATGCAGCTGTATAATCTAGTTAGTAACTCACCATAATGACTGCTTCTGGGGTGATTTATGGGTTTTGTCATATGTGAGCTTTCAGAACATTAGAGATTACATTTTTCACACTTTTTGTTGGAATCTCAGTTTATTAGGCTTTACTGCAGCATTAATCACTTACAGTACAACCCCGGACTCCACAAATGTATCGGATCAGCATGAAAAAGGCAGAGAAAACAAGAACTGTTGTGAATTAATGAGCCGGGTAACACATGTCTCACAACCAGTGATGAAACAACCTGTGTTCTTCTTCAAGCCGCAACAGAAAGCTCTGAAGTTTGTGATTTTTTCACGTGACGCAAGCAGCAGCAGAAAACCGAAACACCACAGCCAGGCTTGAAACCTGAAAGATCTGCGAGGCTGAGCTTATTCTAATTAATGGTGAAATGATGTGTGAATCTGTCCTAAACGTTCAAATAAAGAAGATTGATTCCCAGCTATAATACAGCCTATAAGCAAAACACTAGGATTATATAGGAGAAATGCATGTGTCGTGAAACAACCGATAAATCAGAGAGACAGTTCCAAGGTCTACTGTGAAGGTCTGGGAAACGTTCAGCCTTGCCATCTATGGAGTTTGGTGCAGGATAAACCAGACCAAAAGGCCATCATTACCCAAATTGCTTTGGTTTATTCTGGGTTTTTTTTGCAAGAGGCCCATTCAGATAAGGCTTTATAATACTTCAGGAAATATGTTGAAAAGGTCACCACAATCCATCAGAAACAAGCAGAGGGGAAGGCTGGGAGTGACGCAACATGTTCCCTGCACTGGGAGGGAAGGTCCGTTTTGGGGTACAGCAGCGTGGTTCAGGGAGGTGGCTCACACCCTGGCTCAAAACTTGGCTGGCAAAAGCCTTGGCATGAACGGATGGGCAGTGGGACCCGGCTGGCTCTGGTTTTTGGTGGGTGGGTAAGATGATCCGCAGGTGATGAGGAGTATCTCTGTTCTCCAAGCACCTGGAGAGCTGCGGACACTGATAACTGATAACAGCACCAGCCAGGGGGGTGACCTGGGGTTGGTGAACTAGTCCTGGTGTCTCCTTTCTACTGCTGCTTTCTGCTAAAGATAACAGCCTGTTAGCAAGCTCTTCTTGCTGAGGTGACAAATGACTGGTGAGATTCGGTGCTGCATGTCCCTGGTTTTGCCCGCATTCCTTCTGTGCCCAGCACCAGGAAAGACTGGCCCAGAATGGAGGGATCTGGGATCTCAGAGCTGGAGCTGAGATGGATGGCCAGGCAGAGCAGCTGGAGGTGTCACAAACCCTCTGCCAAAATACAGCCCTGATCCGTTAATGCAAGAAAGGGATACTGAACAGCACCGTGAACGTACTGGTATCAGTGGGATGCCACAGTGCTCAGGGCAGTGTGTCTTCAGAGGAGAGGTCCTGCCCTGGGCTGAGCTTCTTTAGATACTTAGGCAGTAGCTCAGGCACAAACCTTTGCATCTTCTGTGAGCCAGGGCTGCTTTCTTAACCCCTTTCCCCTTTACTACAGGAGTCCCAGAGACATGGGGCCACACAGTTCTTCACCCCTCCCTAAGACTGCTAATCCCATCGTAGGTCGTGCTAACCCTCCGTGACTGCTGACCCCATGAATGATGTGGTGTTGGGTCTTTGCTGGGAGAAGACAAGGTGTAAAATGAAGCTCCCGAGACTCCTCACCTAGTCACAATGCTCGTTTGGCTGGCTGAGCTCATGGCAACTTACTGGGCTGTGCATGGACAGTCGTCTGTGGAAATGTGGACATGTGAATGACCATCAATGGGCATGAAATGTGGCCTCATAGTAGAAACAGCTGGGCTGAACATTTTTATAACAGGCCCCAACTATGAATCTTTGCTGTCAGGAGCAACAGACTCCATTACTCATTAAACCAGAGTCTTCTTTTTTTTATACTTTGAGGAACACAAAGGACCTTTCTTGTTTATTTTAGTAGCATTTTTAATTGGTCCTGTTTGGGTAGTGCAGGACACCTATTGCATAAGAAGCATGAAACATTAGGTATTGCCAGAGTGGGGCATCTGCAATGACATGTAAATGTTGTTGAATCTCCTTTTGAAGATTCGGAGACGTGGGAATCAGAGGCTCAGGTCCTTCAGTGACCAGCAGCAGATGGGAGACCGGCACCGCACACCCACAGAAGGTGACGTATACCATGGCCAGATCTTCCCCATCAGGTAAAAGCAACTTTGCTTGCCATTTTGATTTTAAAATCCACAAAAGGAGATAAAAATGTGTTTCCATCTTCAACTTGATGCAGGTTGGGAAAGATATTTTTTCCATGAGTTTGATGCACTCTCTTCAGGCTTCAGGGACCAATGCTGGTCCTGAGCAGATGTAGCTCTGCCTGGCAGGAGGCCTCGCCAGCTCAGGTGCCATTTGGTGCTGCCTGTGCAGAAGTGTGTGGCTTTGAGCTGCCCGCAGAGGGGCTGGGCAGAGGCAGCCCTGCAGGGCAGGCAGGCAGCCAAGGGTGCCTAGGCAGGACTGGGAGCATCGCTTGTGTCCTGCTGGGAAAATGTGGTGGCAAGAGGGTGAAGGCAAGTAAGGAGACAAATCCAGTTTTTGGCGGCTCTTTGGCAATCCAGATTGAGGTGGTCAATGCGGCGAATGTGAAAAAGTGGAGACTTTGATGGATAAGCCCCAGTAAGTCCCATTCTCTGTAGGTCTAGGATGATGTCAGCAGTGTCTCCATGGAAACCCAGGGATGAGGCAAGCAAGAAGAGAATCACTCCAGTATCACCTCGAGCCCAGGGCAGCAGACTGCCCCATCGAAGCCTGCCCCTCACTGGTGCCTGCCCCTCTGCGCAGTACTCAGCAGAGGTGGGCTCTGGGCTGGACAAAGTCCTTCACCAGCTCATCCCTCCTCTGTCTGCACCAACTGTACCAGGCCAAAAACACGGCCAAATCCCAGGCTCAGTTTACATGATATGGGAGAGATTTTGGCCTTGATCACCATGAGCACACGATGGCCAGTTACCTGTCCTCAGAGAGGCTGTAGGCTTTGCATCCAGAAGTGACCTATGGATGGAGGATGCAGGACATACACACCGGAGAAAACCCAAAAAAGCACCTTGTGACATCAGACCTTTAAGTCTAAGCAGTGTGGCGGGGGCCAATTCCAGCTCAGGGCTTCCCAACCTGTGCCCGTTTGTCCTCAGGAGGAGAGTCAGGGCAAGGCAGGGGAGTGGGAGAAGATCTCGGTGTGCTGCTCTGGTTGCTGCTGATGCAGGCAGCCATGCATACACATCTCCAGCTCTCCCTCAGTGGCAGGAGCCCACCGGTCTTGCAGTCCTCTGGCACAGGCCGGGAGGCCCAGGCTGCTTTGGGCAGCTGCCTGATTCGCCTGTGCCTCAAGCTGGCCCGGCTGGATGCTCTCATCTCTGACGTGGTCCAGAGGAGAGAAAACAAGAGGCATTCCTGCCATGTGAGGGGGAGCGCAGGGAGCAGAGCTGTCACACAGCGCCGTACGTCATGTCCCGCTGACAGATACTGGCTGCAGCAAAGAGGCTGTAAACCAAAAATAGCCCCCTCCCGCACACATGAAATGAATAGATGGGAAGGCGTACGTGCGCCCAAATCTCCACATCCCGTGCTGTGCAGTGCCCCAGCAGAGAAGCTCAGCATCGGGAAGAGGGGTCCACCCATCTGCCCCCAGGAGCGGGGTGGATGCGGCATGGCTGGTGCAAAGGTGCCAGCCTGCCCTGGTCCTACATTTCCATATGGTGTGCCCTGGATTGGTGTAGGCCAGCTCTTGTTCTGCAGTACTATGTGGATCTCCCATCTTCCACCTCCTCTGAGGCCTGTCCCCATCATCACAGACAGCTTCTCCTGCTGGAAGGTGTTGCTAATAATAGAATCATAGAATCATAGAATGGTTTGGGTTGGAAGGGACTATAAAGATCATCCAGTTCCAACCCCCCTGCCATGGGCAGGGACACCTCCCACTAGACCTGGTTGCTCAAAGCCCCATCCAACCTGGCCTTGAACACCTCCAGGGATGGGGCAGCCACAGCTTCTCTGGGCAACCTGGGCCAGTGTCTCACCACCCTCACAGTCAAGAATTTCTTCCTCATATCTCATCTAAATCTCCCCTCTTTCACTTTAAAACTGTTACCCCTTGTCCTATGGCTCCACTTCCTGATCAAGAGTTCCTCCTCAGCTTTCCTGGAGTCCCTTTAGGGACTGGAAGGGGCTGTAAGGTCTCCCCAGAACCTTCTCTTTTCCAGGCTGAACAACCCCAACTCTCTCAGCCTGTCCTCACAGCAGAGGGGCTCCAGCCATCAGATCATCTTCGTGGCCTCCTCTGGACCTGCTCTAACGTGGTAAGTTCCATGCAATGTTTTACCTCTATTTTCTCTGCAGCACAGAGCAAAACGTCCTCGTTAGGCTTGCTGGCTTCTTGCTGTTGCTCTACTGAAAGCCTATTTGTCCCCTGCTTCTTCCCCTCATCTTTCTTGGGGGAAACCTGCCTTTTATTTCCAGCTAGGGAAAATGGAGACCACTCCTCATCCACAGCCATGAACCCTGGGGAGTAAAACATTGGTGGTGGCCTAATGCCATTAAAATTGTTTTCTCCCTGTGCTCGTGGCTCCATGTCTCCATCCACTCCCAGCCCAGGGAGGCCAGGTTGTCTCCTGGGGAGCGGTGCACAAAGAGTGGGAAATTAGGGGTGAACTAGTGAAAAGGCCGTGTTGCAGCTCAAGTCGATGGATCTGCTCCGGGGTCAAGGAACTGCCGCTTTTGCCGGCAAAAGGAGGCCAGCCGTTTTTCAATTTTCACAGGCAAGCTGGCCGAAGGCAGGTTAGCCCTACCAAACCACATGTTTGCAATGGTAAGGACCCCCTCTTCGCAAAGTCCCTGGCATAAAATACACGCTGAGAAACGGGAGGTCGGAGTGCTGAAGTGATTTAAGAGCCTTTGCTCCGACTCAAGGATTTTGAAGGGGTCTTCGTGTTTGTTGTGTTTCTGGGTTCTAATATCAATGAGAGAATTAAATCATTATACTAAAACATCAAAACACTAATGCTTTGTTTTCATTGGCACGAACCAAAATGATCTAACTCAAAAGCCATGAAATATCAGCCTTTTTTTTTTTTTTCTTTTTTTTTTTTTTTTCTTCCGATGAATAATAAGATCTCTGGCTGCTTGTGATAGTAAATTTAATAATGTCAGTGATTTGAAAGGTTTGAGTCCTAAACGTGAAGAAACGTGTTTCATCCCTTCCACCCTCTGGCCTTTTTCTCCCCCCCTCTACTACTGTCAGGGAGTTTTGTGGTAAAGAAGCCAAAATGCATAGATTGGAGCCCATCGGTCTCCTATACCAGGTGAGTGCCAAACTCTACATACCCGGTGCAAACCTCCGTCTCCCAGGTGGTCTGAATTTGCTTATAGCTGGGTCCTGTAAGCAGATTTAATATTTCATAAGCACTGCTCCATCTCATGCCTATATTATTGACACCACATGGAAGTCAGGAAATTGGTTCTTTCTGGGAACAGTTTGCAGAAATATGCAGCCTGTCAGCTCCTTTCTCATGGGGTGCATTAACAGAGGGGCTCGCAATTACAAGTAATGAACCTTCTCCAGATGTCTGCAGTGACTCAGCTCCAACTTTATCTTCCACGTACGGGATGGACTTGACAAGACGGATTATTTGTGGATATAATATAATAACTTTGCAAAACGTGGAATTCCCAATTATTGCAAGGCAGGCGAAGTATTCGGTAGGAGAGGGAATGCCAAAGTTTATCCACTGGATAAACAACAACAACCAAAAAGGAAGTATGCTGTACCATTTCCCCCTCTTGAAACTACAAATGTTCCCATGCTGTTTTAATTCTTCCTCTTTACGATACCGTTTATGTTACACACATTAAAGTTAAGTCATGTCTTTAATAAGATGGAAACTGGAAGTGAGATTTTGAAGGAAAAGGAGCTCGGCGTCCTAAATTTACTCCGCGCTTGGAGAGCACAGAAAAACAACAGAAAGGATGGGATCTACCAAAGAAAGCAATTTTAATTGTCATCTTCCATGGAAAATTGAATCCAGTCATTCCCCACCGCTGTGAGTGCCAGCGTCCTGTGCTATATATGGCTGGGTGCTTATTTTAGCAATTCTGCTGTACAGAAAAAGTGTAACCAAAGTGAAATTTTTGGGGTAAAGTTCTAGCTGCAAATGATGCATAGGGTTTCTTGGGTTATAAATTTTAAACCGGGTATTTCAAGGCCTGCATCAAGTAATTGGGACAAATCTGTTTTACTTTGGGTTTGACTAAGAGCGATAATTTCATGCTAATGCCCGCCGAAGGCATACTTGTCAGGCGTGGATAAAGAGATGCTGAATTATCTTTCTTTTAAATCACAAGTCTCCTGGTACCCAAGTTGTAAGACTGGGGTCTCCTTGGGGAAGTATTTGTATATCTTCTTGGGCTGAGCTGCAGGTTTGTTTGATGTGGATCTTCAAGATAAAATTACTGCGCTCCAGATGTTACAGTTTAAATGTTTGTACATAGGGATTTCCTTGGTTGTTGAAGAGAGGAGACTCAAAACAGACTTGATCGTTCATGCATCTATTTCTAGCACATGCTTTGCTATGTTTGAGGAGGCGAATGTCGAGAGGAGCTTTTATAAACAGGCCTTTCTTTCTCAGAGCACGGTTTTTTTACCAGGTAATGTGCGGAGCAGGCTTCTTCAGTGCTAACGGCAAACTGGTGATTTAAACTATCACGCCTCTCCCACCAGCTCCAAAAATCCTCCTGTCTGGTGGGGATGAGAAAATAAAGAGGGGAAATTCTGCTCCCTACCTGTTGCCTGCCAAGGGTGAGTTGTGCTCTGCCTGCATCTCCGCCGGCTACCGCTGCAGGTTCTCCGGTGGCTTTTTCCAGGCGTGGGAACGGCTGAGCTCTGCTGGACCCTGCCTGGCCCTGGCTTGCGTTAATCTGAGAAACCCTGCTCCCATCCCTGCTGCAATCAGGCTCTTTGCTCCTCCTGGGGTCTCCTTGTGCTCCCCCGTGCCCTGCCGCTCTGCCAGCCCCGTGCCGTGTGTCACCGGGCTGGTTCAGGGACCCAGATGGGAATGAGCACAGCCACGTGTGCGTTTGCTGGCTGCATCCTCTGCGCTACATCGGTCTTGCAAAGCAAAACACGGCCAGAATATCAGTTTTTAAAATGCCAAAAGCCATGCCACCAGCCAGCTGATAGGAGGGAAAGGCCAATGTTACAGGTTTCTCTACAAGAAGAGCTCACTCATCGTCATACCTGCAGGAAACAAGCACTGTTGGCACTTGTTGGGACACTGGTACCTACTTGAGAAGGAGCAGAGACCTTCCCTGTGCGGTTTTGTGCGAGGGAGGAGGCAGCGGGGCTGCTTGCTACCGTGGCTCTTCATGGGTGTCCTCAGCAATTTGGGACAAAAACGTGTCTCAAAGCAGCAGCAAGCATGTGTGGAGGCACAAATGACTTCAAAGGGAGAAAAAGCACATCAGTGCGGTTGAGAATTATTAAAAGGAAAAGCCAGCCCTTTGTAAATAAGAAAAAAAAAAGCCCACTGCAGGATGGGGTCTCTCCTGATGCCAGTTTTGGTGGTATTGCATGCAGCGGTGGGGGAGCAGGGCTGGGTCCCCTTTCTTGGATGTCAGCAGAAGTCAACGTAAGGGGTTGTGCGGCTCGGGGGAGACCAAGGGAGCCTGGGGCTAGCTCAGAGAATAACGACTATTCTCATTTGGTCATTTGAGGTGGCCCTGACATCCCAACTGATGGCTTTGTCAGCATGGAGATGCAGAGGAGGGGTTTAATTCTTCACTTCCGTGTGTCTACAAACCCTGCTTTTGATAATAATTCAGAAGTTTGGGGAAGAATAGACAACCCTATTAAACAGTGGGGCAGAGAAGAGGCAGGAGCAGGGAGATGAGGAACAAGGTGGTGGAAAGGAGAGCTGCCCTGAAGTTGGTCCCAATCCTCTGTGCCCCACAGCAAGGTGGGGAAGGTTCTGTAAAGCCCCGTTTGGGGTGAAAGCACAAAGCAGCTGCACTTCTCCCCGTCTTGCCAGGAAAGAGGGAAGGCATCCGGGTGTGAGCACCACATGGAGCTGCAAAACACTTCCACACAGCAACACGCTCTCCTCTCCCTACTTTTGCATGCACGCAGCTGAGTATCTCCCAGCCGGCACCGACGGCCGCAACCAAGGTGAGCCTGCTGCATGCAGCCACCTGCGCCCGGCGCACACGGCCATTTCCAGCCAGAGCATCTGGGGCTCAGGCTGCCTCTTTCCGGGCACCTCGTCCCTCTCCGTCTATGGTGGTGGTCTCGGATGAGCCTGCGGCTCCGCGACACAGCATCTGCCAGAGAGCAGGGCCCTCGCTGCTGGCCCCAGGGTGCGAGTGGGACGGCCCCGTCGGATGTTTCCCAAGCGGCTTGAGGCGTTTGTAGTGAGAAAGGAATGTTCTTCCTGTCCCGCCCCATCCCCTTTCAAAGCCCTGCATTTCCCAGCCAGCCATATGACTCCCTTCCCAATATATTCTTCCCTTCAGCTGTATTTTAATTTTTTAGGGTTTTTGCTAGCCCGTAGTAATACAGGCAGCCTTTATGCTGTGTTTGGGACAAACATTTCCCTGCAAAACGCCACGGAGAAGAGCTCACCTCCTGCCTAGGCAAGGGGTGCACCTGCTCATGCAGGCGCCTCCGGGGCCTTTTTGGATACAGCCCTCCGTTTGTCCCCACTCAGGCACGTCCAGGTGGGCATCTGAGCCTTGGGCTTTCATACCACCGTTTCCCACTGGAGTGGCAAGAAATCTGGTGTTTTGGTGTTTTTTTTAATTGGCACTGCAAACTAGACACAGCAGTCTCCAGCCTGAGGAGGAAGGGAAGTCGGGACTGCTTGGTTTTGTTGTTACTGCTGCAAAAGTTTGCACCTTCCTTCTTTGCAGCCAGAAGAAGGCACACATCACCCAGTCGGGGGGACAGCATGGAGGGCAAGGAGAGCAGTTGCATGCTGGTGACTGTCCTCTGCAAGGTGACCTGGTGTGCATCATGACAACCACGCTCCAGTCCTAGCAAGCCAGTGCCTGGAGAACTGGTCTGGCCATTGCTACAAGATCCTGGAGTTTGGTCCAAGGTTTGTTGCAGAGCTATGGATGTCAAATCCTGGCTGGCCAGAGGATGTCTTGATAAACTGAAGGTCTAAGGAGAGTAATAGGCCAACAAAGAAGAAATAAGAAGCGCAAGGAAGGCTGTAGCCCCGAGACACAAAAGCTGGGCAAGGAAAGCTTATTGATGCTGCAGGATCTTAGACCTACCTGTGGATGGTAACAAGATGCATTTTTCTTTGGTCTAATTCTGCCTTTTGCTTTCAGCTTGTGATGACTTTTAAAGCACAAATATGCAAGAAACTGAGCTGCACTTTTGCTCTTCTGCACAGGCTTTCCCCAGATCCTCTGTACAACATCACCTGGCAGTTCTCAGTAGTGCAGTTTTGGGAGTGGAAATGTTTGGTGTGTGCAGGTGCCACCAAAACCGGTGGGAAAGACACAGCCTAGACTCCAAAAACTTGAAAGCTCTGTTTTATGGCGGTTACAGCAACCTTACATGGGTGAGAGAGAGGAGGTTTGATCCCCTTCACAATATCTGCTCTAATGTGATAGCGGTTCCCCAAAGAGCAAGATCTTCTCTGAGAGACTCCCACAGGGTGAAATATTCCCAGGCTACAGCCAAGGGCAGGACTTGCATGTAAACAGGAGGGAAAGGAGCAGCCTCATTCAGCCATCCAGGCTGCATGAAAGGCAGTTTCACTGCAGACCTTCTTGACTGATTTTTCAGTGGCTGCAAGTGTCCATGCAGTTGCTGGATGTGTTTTTGCGAGCACTCCTCTTGAACAATGCTCTTGAGGTAATTTGCACAAGGGCTGTGAGGTCTTAGCTCACTGGCAGGAAGACTGAGTGAGCAAGTTATCTGGAGGACGTTCAGGCTGAGCTTTGAGAGCGAAGCCCTTGGGCACACACACAAAAGTGGTGCCTGCCAGCAAAAGGTCCCAATAGGTGTTCCTCAGGGCTCAGTTTTGGGGCCAGCCTTGTTTAATATCTTTATTGATGATCTGGACGAGGGGATTGAATGCACCCCCAGTAAGTTTGCAGATGACACCAAATTAAGCTGGAGTGTTGATCTGCTTGAGGGTAGGAAGGCTCTGCAGACAGATCTGGACAGGCTGGATCGATGGGCTGAAGCCACCTGCATGAGGTTTAACAAGGCCAAGTGCC
>VYXH01002578.1:87564-104825 GCA_013397275.1 Burhinus bistriatus | reverse complement strand
TTTTCTCTCTAAGGAAGAAATTGCTGGCTGGCTGGCAAGAACGCAAGTCACAAGTTTCAGGACCAGTCAAGTTGGTACTCATCCCAGAGAAAGTCTCAGAAAAAGGCTATTTTTGGGGGGAAGGGCAAGATCCTGGTGCTCTCTGGAGCCAGGGTCCTGGCAGTCCGGCTCACTGGTCACCGTGGAAAATCGGGAAGCTGTTTCATACAGAAGTAGGGATTTTCGGCTGGACCCTTTCTAAGCAAGCACGACTATCTTCTCCTGACCCTTTCCCCTGTGGCTGTTAATGGGGGCAGCAGCTCCTTCTACCAGCTGTTTGCAAGTCTGCCCCCTTAATGAAAATAAGAGGGAGAAACAAAGCCCCAACCCAGTGACCCTCCTTCTTCTTGCCAGATGAACTGTTCCTCAAAAACACCTGTCTGGTAAATTAGAGTGGGAATTGTAAACGCCAAGCACAGCATATTTTCCTTCGCCACTAATATATTGAAGTTGCATATGGTGCCCTAGGGGAAAGGCGATTGTTTCAAGTCAGATTTTCAAATCGTGAGCAAATCCTAGGGAGAGAGATTCGCTGATTTACAGTGGACCTTGAGAACATATCACCATCCCATGCCTCCGGTAAGGAAAACACAGAGCAGGAGCTGGGGGTATTTACCAGGACCAGGACCACCTTTCTGGCCGGGTCGGTGCAGAAGAGGATGGTATCATACGCATGGAGGCTGGAAGCAGAACATGGGTGATTTCCAACCAAAACACAGATGTGAATTTTAACCATTATAAATTAAAAACCAGGAGGGGTCCCCTCCGCATTCAGATGTTCAGGCTAAGGTTGGGGAAATGCTTTAGCCACACAAAAATTACCAGCCCTGGTGCAAAGGAAAGAGAAGTAGCAGATAGAAACCGAGGGGCACACAGGATGGTTTTATGTCCCCTTTTATGTCCCCTCTTATGTCCCCTCTTTCATGTCCCCATAAGCGATGAGTCTGATCAACTCTGCCACCCCAGAGACGGGAATTTCCACGCATGAACCCTTAGCATGCATACGCACAAAAGCAAAGGGTTCGAGGCTTTCAGATCATTTCTGAATAAATGTTAATGCAAATAAAAGGCATTTAGGTAAGTGTTTTGTCGTTTGGTCCCTTCATAGCTGGAATAAGTGATTGTTTCAGATTTATGCGCTACGTGTTGTTTTTCTTGGCAGTTTGCGGAGTGCCGTGGTCTCCAATGGCTTGCAATTTTAGGGATACTTTCTGATATTTAAAGAGAGCATTTTGGCTGAAGTCCACAAACTGCCTATAGTCACAGACACTAAAACTTCTTTCCAGTGACTGCCACTAATCACGCAACACCTTTGTGCTTAACATCTTGCCCTCGAGCTGACCCAGGGACTAACGGATCCCCATTCCTGTGGGCTGAGGTTGCGGCTTCCCTAAAAAACAGTGTGTGGAAAAGTCCAGTGAGGCCGGAGCAGGCTGGAAAGCCGCTGCCTCTAGCAGGTACTGACTGCAGGGGTTCAGTGAAAACAAACAAACAAACAAATATGTATAGATATAACAGGGTCAGTGAAAAAATGAGAAAGAAAACACATATATATGTTGGCTGTTCCCGGCACTGTCCAAATGTTGGCACACCTCAGAGGCATGAAATAAGCTCGCAAAGAGCTGGCGATGAGAAAATGACATTTTTTCTGAGTGTGGGACATCGGTGGGGTTCAGCTAGGAGTGGAAAGGAGTAAATGAAAGGCCGCATGGAAATAACGACAATAAAAGTAGAGAGGAATTGCGGGAAGGACAGGTGTTTTTCAATGTTACTACCAAAAATGGTCCAACAGATTATTTTTTTAAATTTTAGTTTATTAAAGAAAGGACTAACACTTCGTATGTGGAGTTCAGACATTTATGTCCCAGTCAAAGCCACCAAAGAGCAGGAGAAAACGTGGATCCTGCTCCCACCTGTGCCCTGTCCCCGGGGAATCGGGGCCGCGCCACACTGCTTCATACGCTCATTACCAATCCTGCTAATTTTATTTCTGATTATTTATGTTTTTTCATGAGCAGCCATTAAATGTTCATTTGTTAAAGGCTTAACACATTCCATTACACCACAAAATTTATATTTGTAACAAAACGATGTCTCAGAGTGATTCAGAATTAAATTAATGTGACACGGACTATTTATCAATAAGGCAGCTTGGCTGCTCAGGAACAAGGGATGATTTAGTGGCATGTGTGTGTGCAAACCTATGGGCTCTGCCCTGGTATTTCTCTCGTACTGCAAAGGAACTGATAAAATAATCCTCCAAAGTACCTCAACATATGGTTTAGATCATCAAAGAGAAAAATACTTGTAAAAGCACAAAGAAGGAAACCAATAAACATGTACATCTTACCAGTTAACTCCCTCTGTAGGAAATGTAAACCATGAAGGATGGTGGGTTTTGAGTCAAATTCTGTCATTTGTGTATTTTTTTAATTACAGTAACATGCTGGCTTAAATTACAGCGTGTCCGTTCAAACAATGGCAGTGCAGGAAGGAGGCAGAAGCTGGTGCAGGTCAGCAGTGCTATGCTGGTTTACACCAGAGAAAGACTGACCCCTTTCCAGTTGCTGCCCCTCTGAACCTGCGTGGGTTTGTCACCATTCCAGGCCTCGATGGGTTGTTTTTACTAAAAGAAGAAATTTCTGATATTCTGCTAAGTATTGCACCCTTTTTCTTAAAAAAAAAAAAAAAAAAAAAAGAAGTGTGGCTTCCTTGTATGTAAGATTTAATGTTTCTTTTTAGAGAGGAGCAAGGCTAAATTCAACATATGTTTTGGCAGATTCACATCAACACTTATCACAAATTTTATCAATTTAGTATCTTTTTTAGGAAGCCTGCACTGCAAATCTTCATATATTTGGGATTTGCTCTACCAGATACCAGAGTTGGTTCAGTGATAGGGTGCTCAGACTGAGCGTACTGAGATTATTTTTAAAAAAATACATACACTTTTGCTACATGGCAATTAGACAGCAACCTATTTTCAAGCATGCAATTAAGTAAAAATAAAACTGTCCTTGCATTTCCTTGCAGATATCAGCATTAAAATAAAGCAGTCAATGTCTGAAGTGAAGTGCATCCAGACATCTTGAGGCACTACTATTAAAGCACCTGAATTATTAATTTCCTGAATTTTCCAACATAAATTGGACGATGTTGAACACTTACCAAATTTAAGGTGTCAGGTAATGCTCACAATAGCAGACAAGTTCAGGAAAAGATAAATCTTTCCTTTGGTGGAGTTCTTTTTATTTTCCCATATCTTTTTAGCCATATGGAAATTAATTTCACTTTTTGAATTTCCAGAAATGTATTGAAAGATCTGCTCTGATATTGCACTTCAAATACTTTCAAGATCTACTCTTTTGAAAGGGTATCTAGTCTTCTTCATGGGTAAATCAGCCATTTCCCCACAAATTTCTCTGGATTCTTTTATATTTTATCGTGTCAAACTTTGTGGTTGTAGCAGTGCAGGGTTTATTTATTGCTTCCTTGAACATCCTCTGTTTCCTAGAAGACATTTTCTGTCACCTGCAGTAACTTCAGGGAAATTTATGAAGAACATCGATAGCTCCATTTGTGATGATGTCACTCTCTTTAAACGGAATGACTCCTCCACTTATTGTCAATATTTCAAATTGAAAGTACCAAACTTAACCTTACATGCATACCACTTGGATTTCTTTCTCATCGATCGCATAGATAAGCTCTAGCATTTTCTTATCCTACAGTCTCCATCTTCTGAAATAATGAAATTGCCTTTCCTCCAGGTCCATTTTGCACAGCTCACCCTGAGCTCAGCTAAGGGACCCCTCCTGCATTCTCCTCCATTGCACCCCAAAGCCCAGCATGGATCCAGAACGCGAGCCTAGTCCTCACCCGGACCCCACAACGCATCTCTTGTTGGCTCGTTTCACAACAGGTTTCACAGAATCACCAGGGTTGGAAGGGACCTCTGGAGATCACCTAGTCCAACCCCCCTGCCAGAGCAGGTTGCACAGGACGGCGTCCAGGTGGGTTTGGAATGTCTCCAGAGTCGGAGACTCCACCACCTCTCCGGGCAGCCTCTTCCAGTGCTCTGCCACCCTCAAAGGAAAGAAGTTCCTCCTCATGTTCAGATGGAACTTCCTATGGTCAAGTTTGTGCCTGTTACCTCTTGTCCTGTCACTGGGAACCACTGAGAAAAGACTGGTCCCATCGTCCTGGCACCCTCCCTTTACGTATTTGTAAGCATTGATGAGATCCCCTCTCAGTCTCCGCTCCTCCAGACTAAAAAGACCCAAGTCCCTCAGCCTTTCCTCATAAGAAAGATGTTCCAGTCCCCTAATCATCTTCGTAGCCCTCTGCTGTACCCTCTCCACCAGTTCCCTGTCCTTCTTGAACTGGGGAGCCCAGAACTGGACACAGGACTCCAGATGTGGCCTCACCAGGGCAGAGTAAAAGGGGAGGATGACCTCCTGTGACCTGCTTGCCACACACCTCTTGATGCACCCCAGGATGCCATTGGCCTTCTTGGCCACAAGGGCATATTGCTGGCTCATGGTCATCCTGTTGTCCACCAGGACTCCCAGGTCCCTTTCCACAGAGCTGCTTTCCAGCAGGTCAGCCCCTAACCTGTACTGGTGCATGGGGTTATTCCTCCCCAGATGCAGTACCTTACACTTGCCCTTGTTGAACTTCATGAGGTTTCTCTCTGCCCAGCTCTCCAGCCTGTCCAGGTCATCGCGTCTGGTAGCTAAACACAGTATTTTCAGACCATCCTTGTCTTTCATGTGAAACCTGCTGGTCTCCGAAGGAGATGGGGAATTCTTGGGTGATGAAGGAAAGTATAAGTGAAAAATATTTTTAGCAGGAATTTACATATTTGCCATCAAATCTACTGAAAACCACACAGCTGTCCTAAGGCAGATTTTATTTACCCAGAATAACATTGACCAAAAGACCCCAAATTGAGGCATATAAATGTCTCAGAGTTTAGAAGCACGGTTTCTGCACTTACTATATTCACACCAAAATGAGGAAAACGCATTAGCAGCTGGAAATCCTCCTGACCCAGGAGATTCACCTACAATTAGAGAAAACCAACAACTGTGTTAACCATCTGCTATTTCTTTTTTGAAGATGATCAAACACTTGAGAAAAATGCTCCTTTGTAAAGTGTTGTCGGGGGAACAAGTGCATGACGTGGGTCCATATTTATCTAGGAAAGCAAATAAACCACTTGTCTCACAAAGGGAATTAAATGGAAACTCCCGAGGACACAGATCATGTGTGAAGTCAGCCACGAGACCTGTTTTGGGATACTCATGGCCTCAGTGTGTTTCTGCTGTGTTTTTCTTCACCGCACACCTGATGTGACTAATGTGCTTCCAATGCTCTGCAGTTGCTCGCTTTCCAGCCAGGCCACCACGTCAACATGCGCACCTTGAAGTCTTTAAAGCCTTAGTCCCTTTTTGCATTTTTACTTTGGCTTTGTGCAACAATCTTGTGACAACTTCTTTGTGTAGCCTGTCTTTCTGAACAAAACTCACGCTCTCTGGTGCCATTCAGTGTCTGCCAATGCTTAACATACACAGTTGAAGACCACAGTGCTGTAAGAAAACTAATGAACTTTTGCTGGAAGAAAAAGGGTAACAAGTATTTTTGCACCCAAGCACCAGATTTTTCATAAATTATTTCTTTTTCCTTTTTTTTTTTTTTTTTTAACTTGAAGATATTTATTCATTATTTGGGGGCTGGGTCTCCTTCTCCCCAGGACTATGCCCAGTGCTTTGCCCTCTTCTCCTAGCTGCCCTCACCCGCGTAGTGCTCCAGACAACCCCAGCTCCAAACGACGCAGTTGTGCAGCCTTCGCGTTTTCAATCTGCTGTGGAGGAAGCCCATGTGATGGTATCTGAGGTCCTTCTGGCTCATGCTTTGCATGAGATGAGGGCTTTGGGCTGGGGTTTCTATTGTTTCAGCTCCTTTCTTCTTCCAAGGAGTTGAACACCTTCCCTGGGGTCAAGGATGGAGGGTGGTTGCTCTGCCCTTAGCTTTGGAAAGGGGCTGATTTCCCACAAACCTCCCTCAGCAAGGAGGTCTTGTCATGCAGGCTGGTGATTTGCAGCTACGCTAGGTAGCAAGGGCAAGGGGTCATCTCTCCAGCCCTTCGGAAATGCTTGAGCAGGACGTATCTGTCTGTCTACCAGCTGCTCAAACTCTAGCTGTTTTCATGGAACATCACACCACCTCAAGAAGGACCCTACAGCCCTGGCATATCCCACCTTGGCTGTATGGGTAAACATGAGAGCAGCTGGGGTGCAGGGGGGTGTTGGACTGGGAGATGCCATGGGCACGTGGCCAAGGGGCATCCCATGGCACCCCAGCTGCATCCACACCACATGGAGGTGAGTCTGGGTGTGTGTCTGGCCAAGCCAGAGGAGCGCAGATGAAACCTCTTTCCAATACATAATAAAAGGAGAGTGAAGCCAGCTGGAATATCCTGTACATTAAGTGTGATGACTAACTATAGCAGATGTTGGTGCATTTGTTAAAGTTTCCACCAGAGAAGGAGGGACTGGAATATGAGCATTTGAAAACCAAAGGTAGCCCATGAGTTAGGGAGGAGAAACGGGAGATGAAAGGGAATGGAGCCGCAGGGAGGGAAGGTGGCTGCTGGGTTGGCGAGAAGGATGATGGGGGAAATTGTGGTCTGGGGTAAGGGGCCAGGGGAAGTTTGCAAGGCCTGGGCAGGGGGTGTCCATAGGGCTCCTTCATCAGGAGGGAAGGGCTGTGGAGCCTTCTTCAGCAAAAGTTTAAATGGCTCCTTTCCCAAGGGTGAAAGAGATGGAAAATCACACGCACGGCTTTGGGCAGACACGGAAACCAGTGCTGGGAGCTGTGCATGCATCTCCCACCCCAAGCCACCACCAGAGGGAATTCTGAGGTCCCTTATCACAGCTCAACCCCAGCTGTGCACTAGAAACCAAGAACCTCTCTTCCAAGGCATCTCCATTGCCTGTTGTGGAAATATTAGGTCTTCCTCCTCAACAGGTATATTTGTGGTTACATCACATCCAGGTATGAGCCCCAAAGTCACAACATCTTATATACAGAAGAAATGATAAGTGCATTTAATTAATGTGATCAATATGTAAACGTAATTGATGTACTTTCTTGTCAGTACTGTTTTCTGAGGAGTGTCTATCCAGTAAGCTGAGCCAATTTCTAAAAAATGTGATGTGAGCATTCCTGACTGATCTCTCTTTCTAACAAAAAAGAAGTGGATTGTAGAGTTGCTCAAAAAAAGTAAAATGTATTCTAAAAAATGGTTAGATAACATTTTTGTGGACTAAAAGACACCTACATTACACTGTTTCATCTGTTTTTCTTTTTCCCTAACACTGTTAAGATTAGGTTGGAATATTTTGTTTACAGAAAAAATTATATATTACAGAAAATATAGCTTCCAGTGAGCAAAATTAGCCATACAAAGAAAATCACAATTTTATCAAGGGGTTAGCAAACTCTTTATTTCTTCAAATTCTGTAAATAACTTGGCACATTTTTAAAAATGCAAATTAAAGAGCATAATCATCATTTGATTTTTACCTTCTTCTTCAACAGACAAGTATTTTGCAAGCGTAGGTCTGTTGGCCAATACTTCAGCAAAATTCAAAGAGAAATCTTATCCCCTGAAAAAGGGCTAATGCAAATGGAGTAGGAAGCATCCAAAAATAATTTATTCATATGGCTGCACACCTATTTGAATTGATTTTTCTCCCTTTAATGTTAAAATAATTATAACATGATGTATCAGCTGATGTATGAAGCAATTTCCCTCAATATTTAGTAATTGCCTGCTTCGGGTCTGATGTAACAGTTTCTCAGATTTATTCAGCCAAGTGCTCCCCTCCGCACAGGGCAACACAACTCTAAATTTACATTCCTTATATACAAAATTATAAATGGTAATGACCAGAGAATACATGTAACTGATCTAATTGTTCCTGAAAAAAATGCCTTCTAGTTATTCCACACAAAATAATAGTTTGCCTGTGTTACATGACACTGCTGGTGCTTATACATAAGTAGTTTCAGCAATACCAAAACCCCCAAAAGTCTCAATTTAAATCTTTTTTCCCCAGAAGTTAGATGGTGTTAGCAGTCTAAGTTAGTGACTTAGGTTTCTTTCACTGTCACTGTTATCAAAGTTAAAAGACAAAGTGGATGATCAGCCCTGGTTAAGACAAGTTCTTCTTTTAGCCCAGTCGACTACTCTAATAAAATAATTTTGACTTTGGATATAATGCAATATTGCCTAAGCCTTTCCTTGGCAAATGAGATGAAAATCAGAGGGGAAAAAAAGGCACCAAGATTCAGCTTGGAAAAATGGAAGTTCTGGAAGAAAGATTAAAATAAATGAAATATCACTGGCTTGGCTAACAGCAACTGGGGGAGAATGAAACAAATATTGGAATGACATAAATCCTGAAGAATTACAGAGTTATAAGGAAGGGCTGAAAGTGAAGAAGGTAAAATTTTGGCTGTCTAGCCACAAAAGTTTCCTGGTGCAGTTATCCATTAGCGAAGTGGTCTTACGAGGAAATGGTGAAGGATATATAACGTATGACATTTATAACTAGACTAAACAAAAACTACCCAGTCCTTCCTTTACAGACAAGTGCCCCAAAAATCCACTCCTACATCCCATGTGATCCCACGCACTGCCTGAGAAGCCACCACATCCCACAGGAGACACAACCCTCTGGAGCAGTGACTTTTTTTCTTGAACCACAGCCCAGCCAAACCTGGTCTTTGAATGATGCTGAACTCCGACCGGAACAGCTTGAGCTGGAGCTTCAGTCACAACTAGCCCTGAACCAAAATATCCCCTGGCTCAGCTCCCTGATACCAGGCCAGGCTTTGGCAAGAGGTAAAAACCCACGGATAATGGAGCAAGGGTGATTCCATCCTCCTTGGCACTTCTGCACCAAAGGTCTTTGATGATGTGTGGGGATGACCTTGGGTTTGGGCCATGCTGGAAAACCCTGGAAGTCTTGGGATCTGCTAATCGCTTGGCCTTTCACAACAGCACCCATGACTTCAAGCCTCCTTTACATGTTTGTATTTAACCACTTGCTTTCTCTGTCCTCCTAAGATTTAGGTTCTGCTTGGTTTAGGGTCTCGTTAGACCCCACCACTACCAGACCTAAGCATGGTCACCAGTACCACATCTCTTGTGGGACCTTCCTTTCTCCACTTCCTAGTGGGATGAGTAGGTGTGTTTGCTGATGTGACACTATTTGCTCTGGGAGTGTCAAGATGGGACCTTCCCCCTGCAACAGAAGGTTAGAAATTTCCTTAATTCAGATGCATCCTTGTTTTTTCCACTCTTCAAGGCGTGGAGAAGGATTTATCTAAGGTGACCGACAGAACTGTGATGTCCTGTCATTGAACACCGTAGGTGATGCAACGATGAGATCAGCTAGACGAGGTTTGTGCAAAGACAAGCCCAGCTCTCAGTCCTACACCCCTGGTACCGGTGCTCTTCCACAACCCTGCTCCCTGTTCAAGGTACCACAACAGCTTTTATTGTACCTCAAGGCCTAAAGTTTCTTTTCGTCCAGACGTTGGAAGTAACTCTGTCCTCATTTTATACTGCTTCTTACAGGTTTTTTTGACATCAGAAACCAGAGACAAAACTTTCTGAGGAGGATCAGGCTCTTTGGAGCTATTTTTCTCTGCAGTTTTTCTGGCTTGTATTAAGAAAATTTGGCAAAATACTGAAGGGCAACAGGCATGGTGTGGCCATTTAAGAGTGGGATGCAAGGGTGCACCCAGCTGAAATGGCTCGTGTGAGATTGTATCTGAATGCCAGGACAGTTCCATTTCCCAGTTGTTGTGCAAGGTCAATGAGCAAGATTGAAACAGTGGGAAGCACAGACATGCAAAGCACTTCATCGGTCAACTGCGGCTTCATTTCCTTCCTGCTTTGTCAATGAGTTTTCCATGACAGATAGAGAAACTATGTCACTCTCATAACCAAAACAGATAAGCACACATATCTTCATTAACCCAGGGGTACAGCAAGCTGGCCACCACGGGTTGTTTTTGTTCATGGCTAAAGTGAGATTTCAGTTTCCAAAATCATCTTTGGACACAAAGCAGAGGAGAAATCAGCTGTCTGTGATGCCGCCAGTTCAGTGTGCAGCAAGAAAAGCCTCACATATCTGCCACACATGTCTCCTGAAAGTGAGGAGAGACAACGAGGCCCGTCTGCCTATTGTCTTGCAGTTGCTCAGGATTTATTTTTTTTCCAGCCAGAAAAGGATTGCATTTAGTATGGTGACTCCTCTGTATCCCAAGGGGCAGCAGTGGGAGAAATGTTCTCATTCCTTGAATACTATTGTACTGAGGTTCCCTCTGTAGCGTGTACTCATAAGCTGGTGGGACATCTCTCCATGATGCTGGCAATTACACCCCATCCGAGACTGGATGGGAAAAGATCTGTGCTACTCATCTCCACAGGAGAACTGCTACATAAGAGTTAAATACAGACCCAAATTTACTGGCATCTGGAGGAAACTCTGATGATAGCTTTCAGATATCAGATGTGTTTCACATTCTCTCTGTGTGATGGAGTCCTCAAACAACATCTCTTAAAACTGATGGGGACAGCTGAGTGGTGTTATTTGGTTGAATCCACTTTCCATGCTCAGGAAAGCTCCCTGTGAACTGGGATTTACAAATCCAGTAAGTGTTCGTGTAGAGAAAAGGTATTTCTATTAAGGTAGGAGATGTCTCAAGTAAAATGCCAGTGGAAGTTTGCCCGTTCTCCTTAGTCAGCCATGCAAGCCGGAACTGGTAAATTTGTCTTGCCTCTTGTTCCTACTCCAAAATGTCCTTCTTTGGGATCTCTCGTCACCACTTTAGCAGTGGTCACCAGTACTGGGGCTGGTAGTACAAAATGTAACCACCCAGCTGGGCTGCTAACCACCTCCCCCAAATCCCACTCTATTGCAGACCCTGGGTATGGTCACTGAGTCCCAGTCCTTCCAGGATGGAAAGTCCTAGGAAGAAAACCATATCCCTCTGTGGACACTGCTCAAGAGAGGTTTAATCTGGGGCCACAGAGTTCTCATAAACAGGAAAAACAGATCGTCCTAAAATTTCTGGCTTTCTGACAATTTGACTCGGCCTCTCTGAACCAAGTTGCCACCAGCCTAAAGGTAAATATTGGGATAAGAGTTAATGCCTGTCCCAGGCAGAAGACTCTGCTGTCAGGGTTGCCAGGTGATTTGTTTAATGGGTAACCATTTCATTTCTTAAAGCTTTCCTTCAGCGTGACAAAGAATTGCAAAGAACTAATGCCAGCGTTCATCATAGACGAGTCAAAGCAAATTGTCACCATTTCCGTTACCGCTGTTTAGTGTTAGTATCATGGCATGATCCCAAAAGACTCACCTGGGGACTCCAGGGCAGAATGGGTCCTAGCAGTCAAATCCTCCAAAACCACCTTCTTAACACCAAGTCTTTTATCCATATCTACAAATTCGCCTTGGCTATGTGTCTGGTACCACTATTGCCCTCCACCGCAGGGAGAGGGTGGCATCCTGCATGGTGGCGTTGGCCAGGGTGGAGAGGGACAGGGCATTTAACTGTTAGCACTGTTAGAGTGACAAGCCCTTCCCTGGTTTCATTAACCATCCGAATTGCTGACATTGCTGTCAAATGCTAATTGGGGACCTTTCCAAGAGTGGCAGCTGGGTCAAGATGTGCAGGCTTAATGAGTTAATGCAATTTGGTTCTTGGCTGTCACCTTCCCGAAAGGAGACGGCTGGGCATGGGGGAAAAACCCCAGGGACCCTTTGATGGCAGACACCTGGGTCTATCTGGTCCTCACACATTTTGGTGAAAAACAAAAGAATTAGAAAGAGGTTGGGGAGGCAGTTCTCAGGTGGACTTTTGCAGTTGCAGCTGAAAAGCAGAGTCATGGCTTGGAACTCTGCGTTACGGAGGGGTGGCTCTGGGGCACGGTGATGCTGCAGGTGGCACACAGGAGGCACGCAGGCCAGGTGAGAGCCCCTGATGATTTTCATCACTGTTTCAAGAGCTGGAATATATGCTTTGGGGTTTTTTCTTTTTTTTTTTTGTTATGGCTTGACAATATAAATACCTCCTAAGAGCAAATAACTCTTTCCCTCCCTGCTTCCCTCTCCTCGTAGGAATAGATTCAGCAAGGACTAGAGAGACAAGGGGAGCAGCTCCCAGCTGACTTTCAGGAATGTGAAAGGTGACAGCAGCTCAGAAGTCCTAGAGGTGGCACTGGGTGTCCTGGCAGACAATGTAAACACATTGCACCGAGTATCTGAACAGCTGTAGCATGAATAGAAAAGAAGGAATAACATACTGAATCCCTTCATTGTCATCGCTTTCCTATGGGAAATACAGGAGAACAACTCTGATGTCTCCAAAGCCTCAGCTATCTCCCGTGTCAGCTGAGGGATGAGGTAAGGGTGTTTTTTGGGTTTTTCTTCCACCATCCTCTGGATTGGAACCTGGAAGGGTAGAGCTTAACAGGATAGTTTTAAAAGGCTCTAAACCCCAGGATTTATGCTGCAATAGCAATAAAACCCACTGGGGTATATGTTATAGAGGCAGCTAATACACACCTCGGGTGGTGAGATGCATTAAGGCCATTGCTGTGTGGATTAATGTCCCCATAAAACATGTCCCGTTGTGCGACATTGTTGTGAGGAGAATGAAGCAATAACTCTGAGACGCGCCGGGCGAGTGCCCGCCCCAGCTCCGTGCTTGCAGATAGATCCCCAGCCCAGGGCTGGAGGCTTTCAGGGCTAATCCAAAACATTTGTTATAAAGCTGCCCCTCTCCTCTCATCCAACGCTGAACGGCACAACCCAGGGCCCCTTCCCTGCCGGCTCTCCCTCCTTCCATGCCTGCCACACCACCAGCATCGCCAGCTCCCTGGTCCCCATCCAGGGCTGAGTGCGTGGCCAGCTCAAGGTAATCCTTCGGCAGCCGGGTACGTCTCTGGGCAAGCCCAGGCGATGGCAAACAACAGGTTTGGCAGGGCTGAGGGTGTCAATAAAAGAGCCTGACTCAGCCAGAGCTGCTGAGCGAACGCCACAGAGAGCCTTGAAAACTGGAAAGTATTATATCATTTATTAATAGGCATTTCTGTTACACTCCCCACCAGAGTGTGCGTGTCCCTGATGACAGAAGTGCTTACTAGTGCTAATGAGGCAGAACGGAGAGGAAAAAATGGCCCTGTGGGTCGAGGACTGGCCGGGGAGCCGGGAGATGTGAGCTCAGCTCCTGGCTCTGCCGCCAACCTTCAACGGGCTGCTGAGCCTCGGCCAGTGCCTCGCGTCCCTCCCCGCCAGCTGCGGTGGATGGGGATGCTCTGCCTTTACCTGCGGGTTTCAGGCAGGTAACAACTCCATAATTAACAAAGGGGAATGACTACTGGGGACTTGCCCACAGACTACGTTTTCTTCCCCTCTCGCTGCTCCTGCAAGCATTTCCAGGACCGATGTCCTCTCCATCTCCCTCCTTGTGCTTTGCACCATACAGAAAGGGCTTTTCTGTAAAGGCGCAAATGCAGAATGCAAAGGGGAGATGGATGGATGGGGGTCGCAACAAGGCACACACCGTTCCTCGGCCATCCAGGGCTAAAGACCCCCTCTCAGTGCTCCCAACTAACACATTTCAACGGCTCACCCGGGGAAGGGTGGACTCCAGGGGTTTGCCTTTCCCTCCTGGGTATGGTTTGACAGATGAGACACCGAAATGTCCCCTAGAAATATCCATCACCGCTTCAGGGCTACAGACCTGAACGGTGCCTAGGATGTCTCTGAAACACACGAAGCAGCACTGACTCATGCACCCGGAGAGCCAGGAGGGAGTAATTGTTTTTCGGATGGGGTCACAGATGCTTACAGGGTATTTGTGGGTGCTATTTTAAGGCCTAATCCCAAGGCAACTTCAGAGTCAACAGAGAGCCCCTCTGTTGACTCGGGTGGCCATTAGCAGGCTGGGATGAGATACAGCACGTTGTTTGGAAAAGCAGTGGGCTGGGCTGTGTTTATCTTACAACCGCTGCTTGGGCAGGCTCCAGTAGCGTGGGGATGCACGCCGCCTTGGTGACGGATGCTCCAGCGCACCCGCTTCTGTCCACCCCAGGGCCCAGACCGCTCTTTCCTCTCTATCCCTCTCTGCCAAAGCTTCCCCGCGGTGGGCACCAAGTGTTTGGGGTTGGGACAGAGGACCTGGTGCAAGGTGGTACTTTCCAAGAAAAAAATTCACGTGCAGTGCCCTGGGGGAAGGTTGCAAGCGATGCTTAGCTGGTGAAGGCTCCCAAAGGACCACAACACGGCTGCTTTGTGTTGACCTACCTTGGTCTGAGCACCAGAACCGCACGACAAGAGGCGAGGGCTTGTGTTATAACCACAGGAGACATCCAGAAGCCAGGCTGAGGCACAGGCATGCATGCAACTCATGTGCTACATGCTGGGAAAGGCAAATAACGAGCAGACTGCAGTGAATTTCTACATGTCTCATTTTCTCCCCTTCCTCAGAGTGGCAATGTCTGCTCAGCACATCTTGTGAGCAAAAAGCAGCTGAAGTAGAGCAAAAATAAACTGGAGAGCTGAAACAGGAGAAGAGAGCACAGCTTTGTGTAAAACCTCATTCCTTACTGGTAGTAAATAAAAATAGTTTCGGGGTTTTTTTTCTCAGTGACTCACAGCACAGACATTGCATGGAAAGGGCACTCGAATCAACAGCCAGGGGAAAAAAAATACAGAAATGGAAAAATGATCATCACAGTGCATTTTTCCCATTCCCCTTTCATCTCTTACACCTGTGTTTGACTTCAGCCAACCTTACATAAATCCTTTAAACATCTGTCTAAGTCACTTATGAAATAAGCTGAAATGGCCTCAGCCAGGCTAACAGTTCATTCTGCTAGATATCTGTGAGTTTAAACCCAAACAGGTTTGCGGAGTTTGCCAAGCCAAGCGGGCAGCGGGCTTCCCATCAAACCCTGCTCATTCAAAATGTTAAAAACTGTTTGTGCCAGAACAACTTCTGCAGGCGTCACCTTATGAAAGACCCTATTTATAGCTGTGAACTTAAGACAGAGGCAACAAAAGTTTGCTTAAGTGTAGTGGCTGACTCTTATAAAGTCACGCTCTGCAGAAGACTGTTTTGCAGTCTGAACGAACCTGGCAGGGGGTGAGCACCATGGGGTGGGAAAACAGGAGTTTGGGATAATCTTGGAACGATGCGATCCTGCTTAAGGGGTAGAGCATTAGTGTCAATGGTCACGTCCTCTGAATGGCAGAGGGTGGGATGGATGTGGCCCTCGCCTACATGAGATCAGGACACACAGTTGGGACCCTGGTGGTGACTTTGTGCTAATACAAGGCAGGGTTGTGTGTTGCTCTTCCTCTTCTGCGTTTCGTTGGTGATTATTTCAGGTCATCATATCCGAAAACCTCTTTGCAGCCACCAGCTCTGCTGCCTGGAGAAATTCATTACATCTGCAAAGATGATTCCCTTCCATTCCACCTTCTCTGCACTCCACTGAGTGAGGCTGCACTGAGGAAGACAAGAAGTGACAGGGTGGTTTGGGTTTTGTGTCTTGACTGATCCTTTGGGCTTCTTGAATTGAGAGGACTTCTGTTCTGCCATGGAGCTAGCTCTGCAACTGGTCTGGCCCTTGCCAGCTCCATGCCAGGGTCTGAGGGTGTCACAGTCTATCATGGGACTGATTTTATATCAAAATGCTTTGAAATCTGCTGCTGAGCAAAGTAAGTCCTTGGCTTGTGGGTGCTGGTCCTGCCCTGTTAGAGTCAGTGGGACCACAGGCAATGATCGCAGTGGGACGCCTGCAGTGCCGTGATGCGCATGCATCCTGCACAAGGAGAGAGACTCCTGGGCATACCACCCACTTTGGGACCTCGGTAAGTGCCAGCCTGCCTCCTCAAAGTGTCCTTGCAGTGTACGGCCCACGTTTAGCACCAGTCCTGCTGCTTTGTATAAGCACAGGCCCCCACAAAGCTCAGACCTCCCTTCAGCTTAGCAAAGAGAATGAAGGCTAGCGGCCACCAAGCTGAGGCCTCTGGCTCTTCTTGATTTATGGATGAGCTTGGAAGAAAATGTAAGATTTTTCTTTCGGGGCAAAATATATTTTTCCCTTGACACAAGTCAGAAATAGCAAAAGGGATTTGTTTAAACACATCTGATAAAAGTCTTCATTGGGTTGCGATCAAAGCAGGTCAACTTCTGCACTGGGTTTATCTCAGTTCATGAATTCAGCCTGTCTACTTGCCTATGAATTGGTTTCTGTTTCTGCAAAAGTACCTGCTATTCACCAGTATTTTTTGGCTATTTGTCATGTGGGTTTTCTTGACCTCTTTGCTTTATTGTATGTATTCACAGTAACGATTCTTCAGAATCTAAGGATGTTTCTCTTCCCCTGGGCATCTTCTCCAAGATGCTTTCTTGACCCACAATCCTAACATGTGAGTACCTCACACACATTAGCTATCTCAGAACAGCTCCATAAAATTATAGGAGTCTTAGTCTAGAAATCAGAAATCAGGAAGAGTTCAAATCTCTTGCGTGTTGTCATGGAGGTAAAGCTACCAGACAGCCACTGAACATCAATGTATTGCTACCCAAAAGACCTACAAACAAGAAGAACTGCATCAAGAACCACTGGTGGAAGAAGATACTTTTCAGCACACGTGAAAGTGGTAAGCCCTAACTCTTCCCACCATGACTGCCTGGCAGGTACCCTATTCTTCTGGACACTGCTGGGTGAGATTGCCCCTCTGAGCAAACAGAATCAATAGCAATAGCTGTTGTGTTTGAAATTCATGTCCCAGTGCTTCAACCTACCTGATATTTCATGAAGTTGAAACAAAACAAGGCTGTATCAAAAGTAGCATGGCCAACAGGTCGAGGGAGGGGATTCTGCCCCTCTACTCTGCTCTGGTGAGACCCCACCTGCAGTGCTGCCTCCAGCTCTGGGGCCCCCAACATAAGAAGGACATGGAGCTGCTGGAGCGAGTCCAGAGGAGGCCATGACGATGATCAGTGGGCTGGAGTCCCTCTGCTGTGAGGACAGGCTGAGAGGGCTGGGATTGTTCAGCCTGGAGAAGAGAAGGCTCCGGGGAGACCTTAGAGCCCCTTCCAATATCTGAAAGGGGCTC
>VYXH01002578.1:0-70748 GCA_013397275.1 Burhinus bistriatus | reverse complement strand
TTTATTCCTTTTCTTTTCTTCCCCCCCCCCCCCTTTTTTTTTTTCCCTCTCCAAGGCTGTGAGACTTTTAGGACACTACGGCATTTATTTAAACTCTAAGGAGATTTATTTGGCACGGGGGATGGAGGAGGGGAGGCCGTGAGAAGGCTGAAGATGGGGATGAGGGATGAAAAGGGAGCAGAGGCCATTTTAAGGGTTTCTGGCTGGGCTGAAGAAAGCAGAGCCCAGCACCAGGCAGATGTTTGGCTGGGGGACCCCTCTGCTCCCTGCTTAGGTATGACCTTGAGACCACATCCATCCCCTGGTCTCCGGGAAGAGACACTGGCAGCTCTCCTCACCGCTGCCTCCAAGTCCAGGCAGCGAGGGATGCCTGCGCTCGAGGGGCTCGACCCGCACCCCAGGCACCTGCTCCCCTTCTCAGCCCTTGTGCTGGGGGGCAACATCATTCCTGTCCGAGAAATGACACTGCTCTCTGATACCCACGGGCTCGAATGCCCCGAGAACTCAGCTCTAAGGCCAGGTCTAGCCTGGATGCAGAGTTCAGGATGTGTCCCCCTTCCATCTCCCTCCACCCACCGGTGAAATTCGCTTTGCCTTCTCTGTCGCAGAGCTGAAGGAATGTCTAGCTTTTAAATTAAATTCATGTTCTCTTTCCTATGCTCACAGAATTAGCCAAAAGGACAGAACATTATTAACCTTCCGGATCCAGCCCTAGCTGACAAGGTGTCCGTGCAAGAGGAGATTTCAGCTGCAGCCTGTGTATATACATTGCTGCATTTCAGCCTCAGCCAGCTCCTTGACTCATCAATGTAACTGAGTAAGGTAGAAATATTAGAGTTGCATTCATATTCCAGGCCTGGTTTAAATCACTAACATTGTGGAAAGCTCTGCATAGGTCCAAAAAAAGGAGGGAAGAAAAGAGTTTTCTGGTTCTAGTTTTTCATATTTTCTTTTCCCCTCTGAAAAGTGAAACCCTCCAGCTGCCCGGCATTGCACAATGGCCCAAATGCTGTGAGTTCCAGCCCTAATCCCAGCCCGCTCCGCACGCCAGCCCCAGCAGAGCTCGGCAACGTGCCCCACCGCCACCGCGCTCCCCCAAGCCGTTCTCTTCCTGAAGCGTCAGCTGCTCCTGGGGTCAGCAGCAAGTGGCTTGTCCCCATCACCGGACCACGTATTTGGCCTGTGAAAGTTGTCCATAAGTTGCAAGAAACATCGGAGGAGGACAAAGAACACAATCAGCTCCCTTGGCCATGCTACAATTTGTGCTGTCACAGGAAGCAAAGCAGGTGTAAATCTCCAGATTTCAGTCATGTGTTGTAGGTGCTTTCCATTATGGTTAAAGGAGTGCTGCCAGGGATCCACCAACATGCCAGATGGGATGAAACCAAGCCCTGAGCATCTTCCCTGGTTCCCAGATGATGGATCATAGGATCATAGAATCATAGAATGGTTAGAGTTGGAAGGGACCTTAAAGATCATCTAGTTCCAACCCCCCTGCCATGGGCAGGGACACCTCCCACTAGACCAGGTTGCTCAACCTGGCCTTGAACACGTCAGGGGATGGGGCATCCACAACTTCTCTGGGTGTCATAAACCCCTTGTTCTCCTGCTGTCCCCATAGAGGGAACACTGCCATGAGTGCTCTGCTCACCTTGCAGGATCCCTTCAATCATGGCTGCAGGTGCCAGGCAACCAGGGAAAGCCACTGAGATCCAGGTCTGGTTTTGTTGTTGTTGTTATTATTATTGAAATTATTGTTATTGCCAAAGCAGTGGCAAAGCCTAAGATCTCCAACGTCAGCATTGCCTACACTCAACGCCATAGTGCAAAGTTTCACCAGGGTTCTAGGTCTCTCCAGGAGGGACTGACGGGAAAAAGCAGGCATCATGCATTATGCCCACATTCCAGGCAAAGAACTTGATGACTCAGCCAAGAAACACCCTGATAAGGGGGCTGATCCTCAGCAAATAGTGCTGTACCAAATGCTATCCCCTACTGAAGAGCAAAGGCTCGACCAGAAGTCAACAGCACCAGAGGGAAAGGATGGGCTGTGGTTGCAGATATGTGCTGAGCCTTCCAAGAGGGATGGATTTAGTTCTCCTTTTTGGCTTAGCTTTCCTATGATCATGATGTCAAACGAATCACTTCATCTTCTGCCACCTCAGCGCCCCATCTGTTAAAGCATATTTATAGTATTTTTCTCTTTTCTCTCGCCCTTTGTCTTTTTTATTATGAGTATGAAGTCCTCAGAGCAAGGTTGTCTCTTACTACACAAGGTCCATCAGAAGAGGGCTCTGACCCGAGTTCCTGCTGCTAGAATACAAATATTACCTAGATGGTAATGCAGTGCCTACCACGGTTATGACACTGCTTGGGAAATATGCATTACTATCTGTGGAAAACTTGTATTTGAATGAAAATGTTGAGTGGTTTGTTTGGAAAAGGAGAACCCTGAGCACGGTTTCCATTTTTTCCCAGAAAAATCTCTGAAGGAAGTTTACAAAACCCAGAAATTCTTGTGAAATCAAAAAGCATTCAACAATCAGTGCTACAAAGTAAAACAAAAGACAATATCGTCTGTCCCACAGGCGGATTTCCTTCCTCCCCGCAATTTGCTGGAAACCCTTTTCTGTCGCCCAGGCTTGGTCAGGGCTCTCATTCCAGAGGAATCGCTTCTGCGCTTGTGTGTCAAGAGAAAAATCTGTTTCCAATAGGCATTAAAGGTCTGCTCGTCGTACTCCTGTTTCACAAAAAGCACTCCCATCTCCTCGCGGCGGCACACTGGCAGTGTCTCACAGGGCGTTTCGCATTCATCTGACCATCTGCAGAGCTATGCTGGGTCTGGGAGGCTCAGAGTTGGCCCAAGACCAGCTTGTGGAAAGGGTCTGTTCTTCAACATGATGCTCTGCCCCTCTTGACCCAGCCAGCCGTGACTCTACCCGCAGCTTCCCCTCTCTTGCTGCTGCAGTTAGCTGTCGGGCACGAAGATGGACAAATCAAGTTCATTTCACCTTGCTTTGCCTCTCCACAGAGTTTCCCACCAGCAGCTCCACAGGAAGGGCTAAAGCTGCCCATGTACATTTTTAATTCCTGCATGTTTTAAACTGAAATTCCAAAGAAAAACTGCAGTGTGCAAATTAATAACTTGGTACCTGTAGGTGGCAAAATAGTTCAGGGATCATCAGCAGATCTTTCTTAAATTCAGCTACAGAACAGGATTCCTCCTTTCTCCAAGCAGAGGAGATGGTTTTGTGCAGAAAATAATGTATCCATAGGTTTTTCTCCATCACAGGCAAGGCTGTGGTCTTACCTGCAAACCACGTTGCCCCCGAGTCAAGGAGCAGACCAACGACTTGTGCTGGAGATGTTGTCCTGCTGTCACCAAGAGGTAGCCCTTGAGGAGTGATGGGGGAGATCCCGAGCGCTGTCTCCTCCCGCTTCCTGCCCCATTGCCCCCAGGCTGTTCTGCCCACACCATCACCTTGACCTCAACGTACCTCCAGGAGGTCTGTCCACCAAGCAAGGCCCCGTTTGCAAGTATTCAGGAGCTTGAAAATCACCCGGAGTCGTAAAGTTCCTCAAGTGGAACTGAAGGCTGGGCAAGAAGCATCTATTTGTTCCATCTCTCCATTCTCAGGAAGCCAGAGCATCACCAGAGGAGGTCAGGGCGGATTCCCAGAAATGTGACCCATCCTTTCAGCAATGTAAGTATAATTCAGAGCGTGCCGCAGGCTTGCCGGCACCTCTGGAGTTTGCTGTCATGACTTCACGAAGTGCTGCACTCCCCCAGGAAGAGCGATCCAAAGAGGAGGAGTCCGGTGGTGCCTCCGCTGCCCTCAGACAGCGGGGGCTCATGATTGTGTAATGTTTACATGACCACAGAGCTCACCATGGCTACATAGACCTCGGGAACAACAGCTCCAGCCCATGTACTCGGAGGAGAGAAGACCTCTTCTCCTTGAGCCAGAGAAGCCTGCACTTGCCTGGGCAAGTAGCTGAGTGCTGCCTGTGTGACAGGGAGAGCCAGCAAAGCCCCGCACTCCCTTCTGTTGGTGGTCTCCATCTCAGAGCCACAATACACTTCCAAAAAGGTGATTTGCGCAACTGGGATATCTGTGATGCCCTTGTCCTTCCTGCAGTGCATG
This sequence comes from Burhinus bistriatus, assembly GCA_013397275.1. Taxonomy (NCBI): domain Eukaryota; kingdom Metazoa; phylum Chordata; class Aves; order Charadriiformes; family Burhinidae; genus Burhinus; species Burhinus bistriatus. Next base: position 66,603 of record VYXH01002578.1, on the reverse strand, counting down.
CCGCGTAGCCCCCGGATCCCCCATCCATGCCTCAGATGTGTTTTGGGAAGGTGCTGGGGTGTGCACGTTCTCTGAGCTGTTTGCTTCACAACAGCACCAACCGTGAACAGAAGAGGAGGGATGGGACCTGCTGATCTGCCCACCTGCAAATGGCAGGTGCAAAAGGTGCAAATGCAAAGGCATGGTGAAATCACACAGTGTCAGGGTGGGTTCCGTTTAAGGGACCACCGTATGGGGTCCTTGCTCAGCTCCGGAGACCAGCCTGATCTTGGCACAGTTATGTCACTCCTCCGTATTGCAGCAGAGCACAGATCCATTGATAGATTTCCCTCATCTACTTATTGAGCTTCCTTTGCTCCCTCCCCATCTTCTGAGTTCAACTCTTTGCAGCAGCCTTCTCCGGTTTCTCTCACCAAGGCAGCACAACTGTGATCTAGGAATGCTCCAGGATGCATCCTACCATCCTGCCTGCAGTCCACAGCGGACAATCTTTGAGACAGGTCAGGTGGACTCCCAGCTGAGGATTTGAATGGAAAAGCAGGATAGATACAGGCTTTGCAAAAGATGAGCAGGCGCTGAAGTATTTGTGGTGCAGAGGACTGGATGAAGCCTGGAGAAGCTTGGTCCCTTGCAGAGTGGAGACCTAAACGACAACTTCTTAGGCCTGGTATTGAATTTTGCATGCATTTCTTTATCACATCACCATTGCCTGCTACCATATTCCCCATATCGTAATGTTATTCCCATTGGAAATATGGAAATGTGTCTGTGTATGAATACGGTGGCATGAAGAAATAACTAGCAGAAGGTATTGAACTTGCCAAGTGAATGCCAAGGGCAGATTTCCTGATTATCCAAGCAGACCAAGCTCTACATCCCATCACGTTTGGGCGGCTGCTGGGCTGGCAGCCTGCTCTGATGGCCAGCAAGCTCCGGCTCTCCAGCCAGGAGAGGGCAATGCTGTATCCACACTCCCCAGCCAGAGCATCCCTGGTGTTCGTGCAGACAAACTCCTGACGGATTTTGTTCCAATGGAGATTATTGGCTTGACTTGACACACTTCTGATGGCAAATGTGGGGTGGGATGGGTTGGCTAGTTGGAGGTTGTTTTCTTTAGTTTGTTCTTGTATTTAATGGAGATTTTTCGCAAAGTGTTAAGTGCTGGTACTTTTTTGAGCTCCAAATTTGGATGAATAAATATCCTGGTGAAAAAAACCAAAATCTTTCCCAAACCACGTCTTCTGGGAAAGAAGGGAGTCAGCCCCTTAGACAATCCCTGGGGAGCTTTGTGGGGACAAGTCGCACATACTGCCATTCAGAGACCCTTTTTTTTAATTTCCCTAAACTCAAAAACTCACAGAACCTTCCTCTGTGTCATGGGGCCTCTTTTTTATCATGTTGTGGGAGAATTTTTCATCTGAAGGTTATTTGGCCTTTTCAGGCTCTCCCAATCCCTCGGACCTGAAGGCCCAGTGGTCTTCCTCATGGGCCATGCTGCAGGCACCCTTGACAACCATCCCCTTCGCTCCCAGGGTGGCTCTTTCCCTGCCTCCTCGCAGATGGCTCTCTAGCAGCAGCCATTCAGCTACTCCCACTGCACAGCCAGTCTTCTACAAATCCTTGCAGCAGAGGTGCAATACACTAATGCGGTTGGTTTTTGCAAAGCTCTGCCAGATCTGGAGAGCTCTTCCAATCTTTGTGAGCTGCAGGCTACCAAAGGTGGTATTTAACTCTGGTGCACTACCCAGCCCAGGCCCGTGGTGGTGATGGAGATGTGTGGCCATTTCCCTTCTTCCAGGTAAACCCATGGCACGGTTTGAAGAGAAGAGAAGCAGCGCAAAGGATTTGGAAGTGTTTTCAATGACTGAAAACCTCACAGGTGAAGCCCTTCTCATGGTAAGGGCTGGAAGTAGAGTTCAGGGAAAATAAAGGCTTATCTACATGACTTTACCATGAGGCTGGGGATCATCCAGTACAGCTATTTCTGCGACAAGGTTGAGAAGCTTGCTAGCTGAGACAGCCTAAAGCAGTGCCTCCAGTGAAACAGCCTCTCCCTAGAAGAGGACTCCTTGGAATGACTCTGTTCAAAGGTTGTGGGTTTTTGCACATTTTAAAGGCCCAAACTACGTTTTTAAAGACCAGGAGTCACAGTCACGGAGATCCCTGAGTACCGGTACATAATGGCCCTTCATGTTAGACTCTTCGCCTGGCATTTAGGGCAGGAAAACAAGGAGGAAAAACACGCAAGAAAAGAAAAAAAAAAAGCCACAGGGACCGTGTACCACCCATGTGGAGAGCTCCAGATGTTCCCATCACCAGCCCAGCAGCCACCAGTCTATTAGACGCTCATTAGCAAGTGTAGACATTGGCAGCAGCAAATTTGGGGGCTTACAGTCTGCAAAACTGCCCCTCTTTTCCCTCCTCAGCCCTTTCTTTGAAGATCCCTCAGCCTCCTGCTGACACACATCTTGTGGAGATGCCTCTAGTGAGAAGTTTCTCAGCACCACCCGGTGCAGTGAGGGTATAGCCTCTGGGGATGGATGGTATCCAAATGTTTGGCAGAAATTCCAACTTTCCTTACTTTTAGGCGTATCTGTGGCTTTTTGATACTGTAAACAACTGACATAGGCATGGAAGAATAGTGTATCTGAAACAGTTTATACAAAAGAATTCCATCTGTCAGTCTGTTTACAGTTCACATGTGAAAAGGCAAAAATCTTTAAAAGGAAAACCCCGGGGGGAAAAACATTTTTATATATATATATATATATGCATATATATACACCATACATATATATGGGATACGCTACAAATAATTGTTGAAGTGGAACAGTATCAGTGTAGACTTTTTCCTCTTGAACAGCAGTATTTTTTTTCCCAGTGTAAATTAAATTTTCCCAGTTTGCTTTCTAACTTATTCAAAACAGCACAAAGAAAGCAGACTGGAATTAACAGAGTGGTTTGGGTATTTCTTTTCTTTTTTTTTTTTTTTCAAAACACTTTCCAGTTTTAAAGTTGTCCCAAAGCTTCTTGAAACTGTGCATTAGATCATGGTATTGCAGTGAAGAAGAAATACTGCTATTACACCCTTGAGAATAACCTTGAAGCCCAGCCGCTGTGTTATCTAGAAGAGGATTTTAGAAATTGCTGTGAGAGCTTTAACTTCTGCTTGGACAGCCACCAAGGAAAGCCAGAAATGATCCAGGTTTCATGTCTTTTCCCAGGGGAAGAAAAAATCCTGTATAATTATCCACCTCACTCCTAAACGCCAAAGGGCAGAACCCTGGAGACAAGCGCGGTAAAGACCTGATTTTGTAATGTTTGTGCTGAGCTGAAACAAACCTGGATAATATACAAGCTCATACATAGGGGTCACATAGGTTGGAGGCACAAGCCACCAGGATGTTTTTAGCCCTGCTGTTCCTCTCTCCTTGGACCCAATCCTGTGGGTGCAAGCTGCATAGATGAGCGTTAAAACTCTTTGGTGCCCAGCAGGGATGAGGGATTTGTCCTTGGTTGAGAGGACCCTTGTACTGCTAGAGGTAGACATGTGTTTGAGGACCAAGGCTCTGGATACATCCCTTGGGAGGATAATTCAGACATGGTCCAGAGATCAGACATGGGTTTTCCACCTCTGGAGCATGAGTTTTTGCAGAGACGCGTGATGATCCGCCTGATTGCACACCCAGTGGGACCCCAAGCAAGCTGGAGAGGCTGTGAGAAGAGGGTCTTTCTCTCACGGAAACACCTCCAAGTGCAAACAGGATCAGCACCACTCCACAAACATTGTGTTGATCCAAAGACTAGCAAGTGTCCTGTCTCAAGCTCCCCTTGCCCTCCTGGCCCTGCTGGTTTGGCTGTTGCTGAAGGCACCAAGGAAACCTTCTTGGTCCTACTCTAACGGCCAGGGTTGCCTTGTGCTGTTTGTATTTAGGAGCCCCAGGATGAAGCAAGATGGCTAACAAAAATATTTACATGTGGCAACCATTTGTTTTAATTGCATGGGCTGAAATCAAGGTTTTCTGTTGCCCCCACAGCAACAGGAGGAAACAGGGGGTGTTTTTATGGGCATAGCGGAGCCCAGCCAGCCTTGGGAGGTGAAGGAACAATGTTGCCCACCAGCTTGACCAAACGTGTGCTCCTCATATTCCTCCACCATGAAACAGGTCTTTTTTGTTGTGTCTTGGCAGAGTTATGAGCCTGCAATCCTGGTACGATAACATCCCACTTCTGTGAAACTCCATGGGGCCAGATTCAGCCCGTATGTCTCACATGGACCAGCAACAAGTATGAAGCAGTAACACACCTGTGCTCACTCTTCTGCAGATGTTATGAGCTCTCGGAGACCCACTTTCTGCTCTGTATTTGCACAGCGCATAGCAGAGGGCAGTCCCAAAGAGCAGGAGAAATAATAAATACATCATTGTTTCTAACGGAAGGTTGTTGCCTGTATGTTGTAGCATTAGGGGACGGTTTGTTTGGAGCTGGTGTTGACTGTAATTTTTCCCAAGAGATTTGCCCAAACTGAAAACTCTGAAGAGAAAACGGTCACCTTTCTGGAATGTGGTGTTTTCCAAATCACTTCCTACCTCCTTACCCAAAGCTGTGTGTGATCAAAACCCTTCAGTTGCTAAGAGACAATGAAAAATTGAAGATGCTGATTGTTTAACATTAAAAAAGAAAAGAAAAAAGCCAGAAACAAATATTTTTAGAAAAACGTTGATAATAATCACATTCCCATTGTTTGTCAGCCTGTGCCCTATTTTACAACCTATTAAGAACTATGTTGAAATGATATTGCAGAATCTCCAAGACTGGGGATTTTTCTTAAAGGAAAAAGGTACATCTCAGAAATACCAATATTGAGTACTTTTGGGAGATGCTATCACAGTCTTACAGTCTCTGGGACCAGCATCGCTATGATGGGAGCAATCAAAGGTAAGGAATTTAAATTCTTAAACTGATGTTTTCTGGAGAGATGAGAAAGTGTTTTTCACCAGAGATACCTGTCCTGGGTATAGCTACTAGAACAAGTTCAACTTAATTTGGGGTAAGGAGAAACCTTGTTGTAGAATACCCTGTGCTGCCAGATGTGGACCCCAAATAACCTCTCTGCTGAGAGGCAGCTGTGCTGCCATCCCCCAGGAGGGATGGCCTGTGCCACCACCATGTCTGGACATCTTCTGGGTCAAATGGGTGCCTTTGTGCACCCGAAAAAAGACCATTTTTTCATCAGTATACAGGACATTCCCAAAGCCAACCTGGACTGAGTTGACACTAGCTGGGAGTCAGTCTTGCAACTCATTACAGTGGCACTTTTATTTATCTTTTTAATTTATTTGGCACGTGAAAGCTTTTGCCATGCAACCCCTGTTTGAGGGTGTCTTCTGTGCAACTATCCCTATTTTTTCAGGATGGGGTTAGGAGCTGTGATTTATGGGTCATTTATTTTTGCTTTTGTATTCCTGCTACCTTTGAAGTACCCTTCATCTTGGCTGCATTGTTTTTCTTGCTTTGCTTGTGCAGACTGGAAGGAGGTAGTGGACTTCTGCCCAGGCCTGTGGAGCTTGAGGCAATGTGAGAAGTGACCAGGAACAAGGTCATTTCTCTTGCTACTAGCTTCTTCTGACACCAAAGCAAATCGCCATAAAGCTCTTCTCATCCAGGAAATCCGGAAAAAGCTTCTGACGTTGGCATCATGACTGTTCTTGGATCATTTTGCCATTTTTTCACACCAGTGTGTTTCCCTTGTTTCACTCAGCCTGTGGTTGGGTTTCTTGGGTATTGACTTCAGCTTGGTTTGATCTTCATGTCTCCACCAACCTGCATGCCAGACCAAATGTCAAGTGGAGATGGGAACACACAGCCCTAAATGCATCATTGCCTACTTAGCTGACCTCAGACCTCAGAACACAGGGCACTGCGTGAGAATAAAAACTTCCCCTTGACTTGTCCTCAGCAGGCAGAAGCAATGATGTGTGTGGCCTCACATGAAGGGTGCTGCGTTGCACATGGGTGCTTGGAAATGTTAACACGCCTCTCTAGCAGAGCTTTCCCCACCGATCTGTCAAGGACTTCATGGTACCTGTATTTTGGGGAAAAAGGCCCGGGGAGGTGGTATTGGGGTTGCCTCAGTTGGTATTGCAGGCCAAGAGAGAGGGGTGCTCCACCAATGTGCATATCCAGGTACGGATATTCAGACATGTTGAGGACAGCCTGTGGAGTCTTTGGGGTTTTTATGACTGCTGTCTGGAGCTAATAGAGAGCTTTGAAACACCATTTGGCATGAAGCAAAAACAATGGATAGTGGTGGGGGTTCGGCTAGCCAGAACCCAGATTGCCTGGTGAAATGGGGGACAAAATGCCCAGAGCAAAAGAAGGCACAGAACCCCTCAGCTTGGCCACACTGGGATGTCACACCGTTGGTGCCTATCTGTCAGATAAAGCTATGGAGCAGGCCAGGCAAAGCAGATATAGGGAAGTTGTTTCTTTTCCTTGTGAATTAGAAACATACTATTTTACAGCATGGAGCAGCCTTGATCAAAGATGGATAAAAAAATGCAGGCAAATCCAAATTCCCTTGTTTGCTAGCGTCCTGGTATGGATTCATCCCATAAAGCTGTAGGTATTTAAGTGGGACACAGGAATCAGGAGTGTGGAATCCCTTATGAATCAACGCTGACACCTCAGTCGGCAATTCAGGTCTGAAATGGTCATCTGTGCTGTGCTGGTTAGGAAGGGAAGAATGGATATGACCACCCTGGCTGTGATGACACATCCCTCACCTTTCCACCAGGCTGGTAGACTTGACGCCAGTGGTCCTCACAGTTTTGCAGCAGTGACACCATTTCTGGTTTCCGTTCCAGGTCCCCGATCCCACTCCTGGTTACAAGCCAGGTGACAGCAGCTGAAGGTCCATGAGTCTCCCAGTCCAGCTGGAAGGAACCATCAGGCTGTCCTCGGGCATGGGACACTGAGGTGGCTGTACAAGGATGGAGAACACGGAGGGCAAGGATGGGTGGGAATGCCAAGGCTATGCGTCATGCAAGCAGGAGCTGAGAGCCTTCAAATTTCCCTGTATTGTCGGCATCCCCTCCTTCCTCGTTGTGAAGCTGCTTTGCCGTCCTGGCTTGGGACAGCCGGACACACGCACGCCTTAACGATCTTGACAAACACAGCCGGCTGGGATGCATTACATCAGCCCTGGGTGGGGTGGCCCGGCCGAAACGGCCTCCAGACAGCGCAGGACGTGAACTGCTCTGCCGCCGTGCTCCACTCAGGGCTTTGCATCCAGAGATCGCACACAGACAGCCCTCACGCTGAAATCCCCCCCCCTCCCTCCCTCTTTTCTTTTAACCTCTTGTTTCTAAAGTGGTTTCTAAAATAAGCCCCAGTTAGCAGCAGCTGCGAAAGCCGTTCGCCGTCAGAATTGGCCCCTGTGCAGACGGCCTGGATACTGCAGGCGCTTGTTTTGCATTTTAAGCCTAAACATTTTTTTCCCCCCGCTTTCGCAGTTCAGCTCTTAGTTTTTAATAGTCCTTGTCATGATGGAAAGTGCCAGACTCCAGCTGTTCTTCCCAAACCTCTGGGAGAGGCCTGGTTACATCTAGTTCTCATAAATCTTGAATCCAGTTCTAGCAAGTCTTTAAGCCTGACCACTACACTGCCTGGGCAGTCCGTGATTGAAAACAGGAGCAGAGGAAGAAAAGAGGAAAGGGGGGACATGGAGAAAAGACTGTGCACACTTGTAGGCTGTTTCAGGAAAAGCGTCTGAGAGGCACAGCGTGTAAGCCACACTGAGATGAGAGGCACGGTGTTCTGTACGGTCCCCACCTCGCCTTATACGCTCATGGCATCGGAGAGAGGACTGGTGGAGACAGATTGCTTGGAAAAACAAAGGAGGCATTCACCTGGCTTGCTTAGGAAAGGGCTGGGAAAACGTTCTTCTGTCAGGAACTTTGAGGACCTGCAGAACCGAGATACAGAGAACCTGGATCCTGCAAGGATCTTCAGCTGGGGCAAACCGGTCTGAGGTCCACATGTCTGATTTATGTCTGTTATGGATTTGGTCTTCATGATTGCAAAAGAGCAAAAGAGAAAAAGGAAAGGAAGGAAATGCAAAAATACACACTGCTTTAGGAAGTACGTACCTGTTAGTGTAAGTACGTGTCTGCCCCAGTGCTTGGTCAGGAGCAAGAGTGTTCAACCACCACATTACCATCTCTGAGCTGGGTTATGCCGTGAGGGACAGCCCCGAGCTGCACAACACTGGGCTGGCCCTTGGGGCCCAGGCACCTGATGTTCTCAGTGATGGGTCGGAGCCACCAGCACTGGTAGGGGATCTGCTGCGCTCAATGCTTCAAAGCCCATGATGTTGTACAAGGTGGACCCTCTACATAGCCACTAGCTACTCTTGGGGTCAGATTTCCATGTATCTGAGTACACTAGAGGTTCAATGGTGGGGGGAAATGAAACGTTGCCATACCGATGAGAAAGCCATGCCTTGGCCCAGAAATGGTGGCCGGCTTGGCTGCAAGGTGCCTAAGTGTATCTTGGGGAGGATTGCTGCCTGAGCCGGGCAGACACTTGGGCTCACGTGGGCACATGGGAAATGATGGATGGAGCCCTTCCAAGGCCAATGGCTTTCAGTTACGGGTGTTAACCTCTGGCCTTTTCAACAGTAGCACCAGGAACACCAGGACCACCTTAAGTGGCAAAGACCTTCTGTCCTCTGCAGGCGAAGGAAGTCTTCAAAAGTTTTGGTCCTGCTTCCACCAGCCAAACTCCCACTGGAATAAATTTCTTGTAGGCTACCAATGGCAAAATGCTCCTCTTCAGTTTGAAGAAGGAGCTTGTTAAATTTGTGGGTGGGATTATGTTTTACAATCATCACGCGGTGCTCTAGGAAGCTGTTCCCAGACCTCTGCAGTCTTTGTTGCAGACTTGTCAAGAGGCAAGAGACAATAAAGATGTTTCTATGTGTCCTACTCTCCCTGTGACTTGGAAGAGGAAATAGGAGCTCTACATTTCTTAATTGGGAATAAGATAGAAAATAGAAAAAGACCAGCCCAGCAGATATAATGTCCAGGGCAGCACTTCACTTTCTTTCATACAGTGGGAAAAACTGAAACCTTGGCCAAATTCATCATCATCATTCAAGCGAACTTTTGTTGTTTGCGTCCATGTGGGAGGCTTCAGGAACCAACACAGGGAGAACCACAAGAAAGAAAGGTAAAGAAGCTGGACACCATCCTCCTCTACCCCCCGACCTTCACTTAGTTACTAGACAGAAATCCCTTCCAGCAAATAACAGTGAGATTAGCCAGTAGCATTGAAACAGGCACGTGTTTGGAGCATGGAAACCAGTAACTCGGGGGAAATCTGGAAGTCAAGGGCCATGTGATGGATGGATGGGCTACGGCTTTTTAAGTACATGCATTTCAAGGGAGCATAAACGTTTGTTTCTCCAAGTGCAGCTTAACCTCATCTGACTCTAGGGGCGTCTTTTCATTGACTTCAGTCACTATTGGATGGGACCTATCAGAAGCACAAGTTTCCATGGGTAAGCCATGCGCTTAAGCAGCTACATATTTAAATACTTAGATGAGCCTCCTTCCTGGATTTCCCAACATCTGTGCTTCCTCTCCTTGGAAGCCATCCCCCTCTTGGATCTGGACACTCTGAGTGTGCGGAAATGAACGGGAGCAGCTAAGGACAAAATTTCTGCTGTAAAGCAGTGCTCTCCATAGCGATACGAGTGTGCCACAGCTGGCGGGTGTTCTACAAGAGCTGCGACCAGCCATAGTTGCATTATTGCTGTTGCTGCACTAATTGGGGCATCCTCCTGCAGAGCATGGTGCAAATGGCAGGACGGATGGTGGAAGGCCACAGGATGAAACATGATGCTCTTCTTCTTTTCTTCCTTTTGTCCATAGCCTGTCCCAGGACCATATTGCCCCCAGAACCCTTGCGGAAAAGCGGGACAGCCAGACTCATGCCAACGGAGGCTGAGCAGCAACGACAGTTTTGCTGCGTGTCTCATTTATTACCACAGACACATTTCCAGTGCTGTTATAAAGCTTATCTCCTCCTGTTATTTCCCAATATCAAATCACAGTAAGAAAACAGATTTCCCTTTGCTTAACACAGGTAGTATTACACTAGGGAGTGTTAATGGCTTAAGCAAAGATTTTTCCACCTACAGGCGAGTGACTGATAGTTTATCCATCTACTGCATAAAACCAATGCTTAAATCCCAGTTTTAATGGGTCGTATCACCTGTGGTTTCAAAAGAACTCCAAATTTTCCCCTGAAGTAAGGCGCAAAATAATGAAAATTAGTACTTGGAAGGGAAACGGATTTTCTTCAGTTCAACAAACAACCGGGAGCCCATCACTTTTTCAAGTTAAATTGTCTTGAGTGATTTTGTCGTAGGTCAGGAGGAGGTCAGACGAGTTAGGCTCAGTCTTTTTCCTGCGTTGTCATCTCTCAGCAGGAGGAGGAAGTGTACCGCAGCAGGTGTCATAAACACCAATTTCCCAAAATTTCATAATCATTTAGATCTAATTACAAGACACACATGGTTTTTGACTTTCCCCAGGAAGACTTTGGGGATCATCCACTGCTAAACCAAATAAAAAAGGAGTTTGCATTGATTTTGCTGCATTGGGTGGGTTTGCATTTTTAATCCAGGAAATTCAGTTTAATTCCAGAAATTTATTTTAACAGGTTGTGTTGTAAACTCCAGATCAATTCACTTCCTGCAGCATCACAGAAACAGGGAGGGGAATGACTTGTGCACTTTGCTTCAGTGTGTCCATCAGGAAAAGAGACACTAATAAACTGAGCTTGGGACACGGAGTGGCTGCTGATGCCTCTGCCTCCATCTCTGCATCCTATGATAGAAATTCCCCTTTTCAGTAGCAATTTGACCCAAAACCTTTTAGGCTGAGAGAAACCCCAAAGGTGTCAAATTTGTGTTCTCAGTTTATTTTAAGAAGGTAAAGCATGTCACAAAGTAAAAAAAGCTTGTTTGCTCTGGAGGTCACCAAAAGCGGCATGAGTGATGGTGGCATTTTTAGCAGCAGGTATCTCATAGGAGACTCCTCATGACCTTCCTTGAGCTGTTTATGGCTTTCAGGGGTGACTAAGATCAGGTCACTCACTTAAAAGTCCCATTTTAGGTATTGACTGGCAGTGTTTGTCTCTCTTCACTGCACCCTTCCGAGCTGCAGCACCGTGCTGGTGGCATCTTTCCCTCTAAAGGCCACACTTGTCCTGGTGGACCTCGATGGTGCCCCTCTGCCCTTCAGCCTATGGGGACACTTGACTGCCTGCAGCCCTCAGGTGGGTGCTGGTATCTAAGACTTTTCTCGCTAGTAAATAGCAATTTGCCTTAATGGAGAGGCACAGGACAGGGACACTCGAGGTGAGGCTACCTATGATTTACTTCACCTCTGACTGGCCCTTCAGAGGGAGCTAAGCCATCGCAGAGAGGAAACATTGCTAATATGGATGCTACAGTTATCCTTATCTCAGCTTTCTGTCCTTGCTGGTCATTAAATTATCCCACAGCCCTTTACAGACAGTGCTGCTATATCCACAGCTCTATTAATAAACCTTCTGCAGCAGTAAATCCCTGTGCCCGACTACAGACTGTCAGTACCTCCTCTGATTTATTCTCCATTTACCCGCCATTTGCTTCATGGATAAAATGAAGCGGCTGCTAGTTTTACTCCCTTCGTGACCCCTCAGTGATAGCAGTGACAGCCTCCGCGAGAAGGTGCTGAGGCCCCCCCATGGTTTGTGGTTGTGACTCTTTGCCAAAAGAAAAAAAAAAGGAATCCTCATATGGAGATGCCCAAATGTGGGATACCCAGAGAATGAGTAGATGGGGCCATTGGCGGGGTACTCCAGCATGAAAATGTCCATGTCCCGTCACTCCGAGAAAGGGGATCACAGCTCTTTGCCTCATCCCATGCTGTGGCCATCAACCTCACAGCTATAGGAGCCATGGGACTGGCAAGGCTTTGGCTCACAGGCCCACTCTGGAAGCCGTTGCCCTGCTCAGTGATATTCCTGCAGTGGGAACGTGCTGGGGGAGCAGGCAGGGCTCCAGGCAGCGGGGCAGGTGAAGACCCACAGCTGATGGATTAACCCCGCAAACTGGGTGCCAGGATCCAGGACCAACACACCAAGGAGAGTGGGTTCAGTTGTCCTACTGGAGTCCCACAGCTCCCAAGGTCTCTACAGCACATGCTGGAGTAACAGCCGCCAAGCATGGAAAGCTGGAGTCAACATCTTGTTCCCCTCCAGTATCTATGGACCCAGACCCACATGGCAGCCTAGAACGGTGGAGGCATTTTTTTCCTGCTCCTCTTTAAAGGCTGCAGTTCACACATCAACTTTGCCACAAACATGGCCAGCACCACCATGAATGTGGGCAAGACTGCTCCAAGCATGGCCAACACTGCTGCACACATGGCCAGCACTGCCATGAACATGGTCAACAGTGCCACAGGCATGGCCTGCCATAAGCAGACAAATGCCAGGACAGCTCTTGGCCCCAGGCATCTGCTTCTTGGCCCTCAAGGACAATGCTGGAGGATAGCAGAGGAGCTCATTAAGGCACTGTGGAAAGTTAAAGAGAAGGGAGGGTCCTGACGAGGAGGTGACTCCAGCCCAAAGCACCAGCCATACATTCCAGTACACCATGCTTCAGAAGGGCAACCAGACGAACAGGAGGCTGCTGACGTGTGCTTCAGGACCTTGTCCACATTAACGCAGAATGGCCCCACTTTCTTCAGTTCACAGCTGACTTGTTCTGTGGTGGGAGAAAGTTTAATAGCCTGTCTTGGCCCGGACAAGACTTAAATTCATTTTCTGGACTCCAGAGGGATTGTGGTTGGCCTGTATCAGCCTCAAACACACTTTGATTCATTTTATTTCCTGGACTCCTGAGGAATCCTTTTTTGGCCTGTTTTGGCCCCAAGCCTTCTTTGATTCACTTATTTCCTAGACTCCCAAGGGAGTGTGGTTGGCCTGTTTTGGCCCTGTCTTGCTGTCACTTTTCCATACTGGTATGCAATGCATCTGCACACTTTAGATTGCTTCACTGCTTGTGCTCTCACTGTAGGCCAAGCCTGGATGTATTTTGCAATATTTCGGAAAAGATAAATACACTTGGTCTGTATTCACTCATTCACCTTGCTAAGATTTTTCTGCAGCCTTTCCCTCCCTTGTCTTTCCCACCATTACTGCATGGCAAGAAGCAGTATGGCCGCAGCATGGCCAGCCCATTGCTGGAGAGGGCATGTTCACTTTGGGGTCTGCAGCAGGGAACACCCCAAGAGAGGAAGGGAAGGCCCTAAAGAGGGGGAAAATGGGGAAGAGCTACCATCCATGTGGCTACTGTTCCTATCAAAGGTGATTTCATGATCTGGCACGCTGTGAGGTTGTGCACCTTGCCAACTGAGCCTGCCAGCCTGCCCTCCCACCATGAAAGCAGGGCACCGAGGCTGCCAGGAGATAGCCCTGGTCATGTCAGTCCTGGTGGCACAGCTGTCTTGTGCACTGGGAAAACCCCAGGGCAGGTGCAGGACTGGCTCTGCCATCATGTCATGGGTGACCTGGTATTGGACAGCCATCCTTCCCAACCTGTGGGCTGGTGGTGGCTCCTGCTCAGCACACATGGAGCGAGAGCATAAAGCATTACCCACCACTCCTACTCTGGCATCACTGATGTTCCTGCCCTGTTTTACCTTATACAGCCTGTATATGAACGGCCATGAACAAGTCCCTGCCTGGTCTCCATTATGACGAAGCAGCAGCCCTTCCTCTTCACAAAATTACAACCCCAATGTACTGGGCAGGGAGCTGACACGCAGATGACCTCTGCTCCATGGAGGGCTGTGCAAAGAAAAACTCCTCAACGCTGTCTTGAAAGAAAAGGGGTTTGTGTAATGGTGTTATCTACCTCTACCGCAACAAGCTCAGTGGTGACTTCCCAGTCCCAAATCACTCTGTCACTGGAAACAGGGCCAGAATAAGGTGAAGGGGTGATGGCTATTGCAATCTTCCTAGCCCTCCTGCCTCTTCTTGGACATCTTCTGGACTTTTCCAGCCACCTCTTGGTTGGTATTTGCTCACACCGAGCCTCAGCTTGTACCAGTTTCCCTTGCCCTGGCAGAGCTTGCTGCCACTCGGGGCTGTGATCACCAGGAGGAAAACCAGCTGGGGGTCTGGCTTCCCTATTAGAAGTCCAGCTCTCCCTTGGAGAGTCCGTGATGGTGTCCAGTGCTGTCATCTGTAACTCCACAATAACGCTTTGCTCTTTGCTGCTGAAATTTCAAAGGAATTTGTCCCGAAGGGCAAAGCTGCCTGGGGCAGAGTCCCAGTCCAGCGCCGTGCCCTCCAGAGCGCACATAAGAATAAAGTCTCACTTTCGGTAATGAGAATATTATACCAGGGCTGCAGCAGCAGACCTATTTTATTTCTTTTATAATTTACAAATATCACCACAGTGCAAACTCATTACGTATCCCAACAAAACTGCATTGCTTTCCATATAGACCATCTGGAGAGAAATGTTTCGGCACAGAAATTATTGTTTACAGAGCTTACTCATTTACTGCACAACTCCTTTTTATCAAGACCTAATTTCAGAGCCTAAGCAAGAAAAAAATTCAATAAATGCAAAAAGCCTGTTAATAGTGTGAGGAGAAGGCAGCTCTTCACTGAGTGAGCAAGTTTCATTGTCCAATTGTCCCAGGAAATTTAAAGCAGAATGTGTTTTTGACAGCTTCGTTAATGTGACTTTTTTTTCCCTTGCCAGAAATTCAAGCATAATTGAGACATAGTGTTGAACTTCAAATGTTTCCCTGAGACTTGAATAGAGAACTTGATGAAGCATGTAATATGGCATAACCTCCCAATTATTCACACGTTTAGATAACTATAATCACACAACGCCTATCACAGCGAGAAGGTTATTCTAGGCAGATATTGGCAGGGGCTAATGGACAGCATATTTCAAGGGCAAGGAGGGTTTGGAAGGAAACATTAATCAGAATTTGGTAGCAAAGTCATCAATCATAGCTTAACAAAGCTGTCACTCACTGCTGCAGTCCCAGGACCTCTATCAACTTAGAGTTCGACTCAGCAATCTCCAAGAACAGAACGTATCAAAGAAGAAATGCATTGCTTTAGTGTGACTGTCCCCAGGACACCCAGCCTTTCGCAGCATGGTGTCTGTACCGAGAGAATTCATCACTAGAATTTGTGGTAATTGGGGCATGTATTTTTCAGTCAAATAACATCACTTTTTATTATTACTATTTGATGCTTGCTTGCTCTGGGTTTGAGAAATGCAGTTGCATTCTGCTAATGGAAATTATTCTAGCCTGGAGCTTTTCTAGCTGCTTGCTGTGGCACCCATAGCAAATTTTGACAAGTAAAGAGAGAAGAAGTGTGTAACAGGAGCACAGCAAGCAGATGAGCAGTTGTGATTATTCCCATTTAGTGGGCATTCATTAAACTTTGGCCAGGATGCAGCGTCTAGGTTTGGGTCCTTAGTACAAGCGAAATGTTGACAAACTGGACTGAGTTTAGCAGATGGCCACCAAGATGGGCTGGAGCACGTCTTAGAGGGAGATGCAGAAGAATCAGGTCTTGTTCAGCCTAGGAAGAGAAAGCTCCTGTAGAGACTTAATACCAGCCAGGAATTTGGAGAGTGAAACCCTGGATGTTTTCTAGATGTGACTGGAAAAGCCCTGAACAAACTGATCTGACTTCAGTGCTGACCCTGTTCAACCTACAGACCTGCCGAGTCCCTCCCAGCCCAAACAGTTCTGCAGTTCTCTGGATGAAGGAAAAATATATAAAAGGCTGCTGCAAAGAGGAAGGAAATGCTCTGTTCTCCCTGCTTTCAGGGGATGGGACATGGGGCAAGTCTTCAAATGACAGCAAGGAAGACTGAAGTTTGGGACCAGGACACTCAATGCCCTTGCCCAAGAACTGGCTGGGAGGTTGCACCACATCCCACGTTCACCAGCTCCGGAGCACCTGAGAGTGCTGTTGCCTTCGTCCAGGTAGCTTCTCAGTTTCTTCAGACAAGTCTCTCATCCTAGCTTAAAGCCAGTCAGCACTGGTCCCGGCATTGCTCCTGGACAAGGGCAGTTCTCCTGAGAGAGGATGATTGTGTTTCATCCTTGGATGCAAACATTTTGTGCAGAGTCCACACAGCTTCTTACCCAACTGGGCTCTCTAATCGTCTGCTCTTCTGCTTTTAGATCCTACCTCTTGCACTGTGTTACCTAAGTCAACTCTCTATTTTGTCACACCTGCCAAGTTTTGTACCCATCGGCCTCTCAGTTGCTAGAGGGTACCTCTGTCAAGGCTCTTCCCCGGGGCACAGCTGCAAAGCAGCACGGGAGTGGGGCTTTTCTTTCATCCTCAAGACCTGGCTTGAATCTGCAGCACTTCTGTGCACGAAAGGGCAGGCGGTGAGAGGTCTCTGAGTGCCTAAGGAACAAGAAACTCTCTGCAAATGAGTTCCTGAAGACTCAAACTTTCTGTGCCCTCCTTGAATCGTCTTGTGTTGGCTAAGACACCATTTTTTGACAGCACTGGAGCACATGGAAACCTTGATCCACCCAGCATATTATGCTGAAAAATTTCATGCTTTGGGTGTATAAAGTTTTCCACATAAACAGGTGGGAGTCTGGCATGGCCAACGTGATTTGAGGCCAGTGCGTGGTGTTTTTTAACACTGCGTGGAAAACTTTGGGTGCTGGCTGTCTTGTGAGGGGTCAAGTGAGTCATTATTTTCATTGGCTTTCCTCTGACCAGGGTGTCCCTGAGAGGTTTGTACCTCCTGAGCCACCCACCTCCCCCTCGTTCCTCTGGCAGAGCTGCAAGCCACCAAAAGTCCCTCCTGGTGCTGCTGTGCAAAGGTGACAAGGGACAGTTCCTGTGGAGGGGTCAATCCATCATTGCTAGTCTCCTCTGCATGCACTCGCAGGAGCAGAAAATTTGCCATCATGGGTGGTTTGGTCTGTCATCAAATTGTCAAGATACGGTGTTACCTATTTCATAGAAACTAAGGCCCTTAGTGATACCTAAGTCACTCTAAAAGAGAAAACCATGAGCATGGTGGGTCTGTATCTGCCCTGGCTGGGCTGAAGGGTGGCTTTGTAGAAGGGAGACATTGTTGCTGACACGTGGTGGGAAGCAAAAAACCCCATGGAATTTAGTCATATCCTGCCCCAACCATGGGTCTTGTGTGCTTCAGGGTTCCCCTCACTAAGAGAAAGTAAAAGAAAGATCTCCTGAGAGGAGACTTGACATGTGTCATTTGCTTTCAAGATGGACCAGTGAGTTCAGAGCTTTCTTCGCTTTGCTTGTACCTGTCAGCCTGTGGTGACGGGAAAGCTGCCTGAGGAGCTCTGGAGGCAGAGAGCCTGAAGTTGATGACACTGGTGTGAAGAAGAATATTTGTCTGCTGAGGCTTTGGGTTGAGGTGGAAGGGGAACCTCGCATGAGCTTGTCACGTGTGGCTGCAGGCCAAATGAGCTCTAGTTTGCAAAGAGAGCGAGGGGTCTGTGGCAGCTTGGCCATGCTCGCCATCTGAAAGGTCCACAGTGGTATGGGAACCTGCACACCCTCTTTCCCCTCATCCTTTCTACGGGGTGGAATAGTGTAAAGACCACACTGCTGGAGCTACAGGGACACGAGCGTTGCTCTGGGCCCAGGCACACTTGTAATTGGGCTATCCCAGTTCCTACAAAATCAGTGGACAGTAAGAGTGAATCACAGGTGTTGGGCAGTTTGTCTCTGCCCTTCCACGTTGTGGGAGCTCCGTCAGGTGGACCTACACAACAGACTCACTTGTCCTCCCCTTGCATTTCATGGAGCAGCAGGAATCCCTGAATGTCTCAGGGACTAACTGGCCTTCCATCTTTCCCAACACAAGCATAATTGTGGGCAACAAGAGCCTTGAAAACTGGTCATGAGTCAATACTAGACAAGCAGGAAAGATGGGGGCACTGGGAGATACTCCAGAGAGGAGCAACAAGGGTACGGAACACATCACCCACAGGGAAAGGTGGAAAGATCTTGTGAGTCCAAGTGTCTAAATCTCTCATTGGGGCTGCAGTGAGTGGTTCAAACACGGCCCAAAACCTACTCTGTGCTGCGGTTGGACGGGTGCTGGTGGGATGCCAGTTGGACGTGGAGCTGCCCTGGTGGCATGGAACAAAGAGGTACTCACCATGCCCGGAGAGGGACGTGGTGAAAGCTTCCCAGCATGGGGCTTACCAGCTTGCATGGCCAGCAGCATCAAAGGGAGGTACCTGGGCATGATCCCATTAGGTCTCCTTGAACCTCCCCAGGCCAAAGGGCCAGATAACGCCGACAGTCAGGTCAAGCAGGGACAGCTTTTACCGTGAGCCAAAGCTCCTCCTTACACCTTCTTGAGTGGAAATGAGAGGTTTTGACTGCTCTCCCACCACACCCACGAGGGGAAGGGAGGGGACAGGGTGGGGAATCGTTATTTTAGTCATTAGCTGATGGGGAATTTATCAAGGAAGCTCAAAATCCCACGGCTTTCTCATTGCAGAAGTAGCCAGGGTGAGGAAAATGGCATGTACTCCAGGACTATGACAGAGAGGAGAAAACCCTCTGCTTTGGTGATTCTGCCAGGATGAGCTCCCATGCCCCATACACAGTGCAACCAGCCTGGCCAGACTGCTTCATGACACCTCCCACCTCCATGGACTTTTTTGGGTTTTTTTTTTCATCACTTACAGGCTGCCTCTCACTACAGTGAATGGACCAAAACCAGCTTCCCTGTGCAAAGAAACCAAACATGGGCAGGAGGCTGCATCACAACCTCAGCCGTGCAAAAGGAGACTGCTTGCAAAGGCATTTTGGGGAGGACCTCCTCCGTTGCCACAAATAAACATTAGACCCTTTTGCCTAACTTCCACGCTTGGGAGCCATGTTCACATGTACTTTTTCTTAGAACTTACTTTGGGCCAAAAAAATCTCCCACCTCAAGCTTTTTGATTTTGTGCTTTGCAGGTGGTGAGTCTGGAAAGCTGTTTTGCTCCTCTGGCAGCAGGGTGAGAACATGTCCCATCCAATCCGCAGCACAAGCCACCAATGCTCACCGCTCCTTCTGTTTGTTGATATATCCTGGAGAAATCACGTGAATGGTTCCCGCACTGTTATTGTTCCAGGGCTCATGATGGAGTATAACATTACATGAAACCCGGACTGTTTATTTAAACAGAGAGGGTCCCCTCAGGGTCACAACCTGACGTCTCGTTTCCCACCCGCTTGACAGTGCTGGGAGACCAGAGGCTTGTGTTTGGGATGCTTTCATATCCAACACAGTAGGCAGAGAGGGAAAGCTGATTTGAGGAAACTTATTTAGAAAGAACAAAGTCAAGCCATGCTTCTTGCACCAGGCCCGTCTTGGGAAAATGACTCCTGATAGGATAAGTTGCAGATCAAGGTGTTTAGAAGGAGAAAGTGAATGTGAAAAGCTTTGAAAACCCTTTCAAAAGCTGTCATAAAAAAACCTTGCCAGCTTTCTAGCCAGTGCAGAGTGATCTAGCATCTTGGAGGTCACCTATACAAGCTGATTTACCCCAAAGGAAGGTCTGCTCCATCTCCTGGCCCCAGCGTTAATGATGACTTCCCATTTCCAAAGCACCCTCAGAGGTGGCCTCGAGCCATGTGAGACACAAAAAAGGGCATCGGACATCTTGCATGGCAAGCTGTGAGCCCAAAGCAAGAGCATTTGCCTTTGGAAACAGACTGGGGAGATTCACCAGAGTGGACCCCCCCGTTGCAGCACAGGGCTCTGTGTCCCAGTGAGAGAGATACTCCAGCTCCACCTTGGGTGACCCTAACCACTGCATCCAACCCCATACCTGTGCCCTGCCACACTCCATGCATGTGGAAGACCTCCCAAGAGACACCGCAATGTGGTGGTGGGTACGGGGTGTCCGAGAGAAGGAAATGCTCCTCCGCAGGTGGCCAAGGGTCTGACTTTAAGAGCAGGCTCCTATTTGGAGCTTTGCCCTACGCGTGCTTGATGACCTCCTCAGCCCTGTCTCTGCCCTCACCCCTTGCCCTGCCGTGGATGTTTTCGGAGCAGCCGTTGTCTCCCTGGGTGTTTGTACAGTGACTTGCATAACCGGAGGATGATTTTAGCTCGGGGCTTTCAGTCCCATGATACAGCCCGTCGTAATTGAACGCAGCAAGCGATGTGACAGAAACCAATCAGGAGCGTAAAAAAGAGAGATGTCTGTTCAGGGGGAGGAAGGAAAAGCCTACTGATTTCCTTGTCATAAGGAAGTTTGTCCTGGATGTGCTTTAACGCAGAGGAAAGGCAGGGAACGGTGACCTGTTAGCAGAGGCTGAGCTACAGGCTCACGGTTAAGGAGGGGAGAACGCGCTGCTTTGTGTGTGTCTGCGTTTAAGGAGCAAATAAGGCGAAGATTTCTTTAAAGATACTAAGCCCAAGTACACCACAGCTGGGAAGCACACATGAGCAATAGCTTTCACATGCGAACAAATAAAAGATCTTTGCAAAACAGATGCTGAGGTTTGTGGGGCTGGCACAGGCTCGCTGCTGGCAGGGAGTTAACTCACAGCGAACTGCAAGGTTCGGAGATGGAAGAGTATCTAGAGACCGTTTGTTCATAAACACAGCTGAGGGCCAGCAACCTGCTTTACACCCTGCCCGAGCTGCACTGCCAGAGTCATTCCTTGCAGGGTTTCTACAAGAGAGAAGGCAGATATGCAATTCTGCCGTGGCCCACGCTCTAGAGAAATAATTAAACAGTTTTTCTTAACCTCTTGAACTTTTCATTTATTATTGCCATCCATTATGTCTACCTTCTCAAATAGCAGGATCCTGAAAGCCAGCTCCAGGGGTCAAGGGTTTATTGTTTAATGGAGATAGAACATTCTGTAAATTGCACAAAGTCACAATGTTTAGAAGAGAAGCTTCTGGTGTACTGAATCTTTTCAATTTAACAAACAGTGAGCTTTGACATATGTTCTTCCTCCATAGCAGGAAATTTGGGATAAGTGCAGTACTGGCATGGACATGTTACCAAATCCTTCCTGTAAACCAAATGACATCTGCATTCAAATAAAAACATTCCTTGCACCAAATACCAGGAAATACTAAAAGTATCACTATTCTTCTAAGGTCATGCTAAAATGAAGTTTTTGGCTTTTAGAACACAAAGTAAGTTTGTACAGGGCCAAGACGTTTTGTTCAACACACATTTGCTGTTACAAATCCCAAGAGACGTCCTTCTGGGTCAAATATGTGCATGTGTCTGTAGAATTTTGCAAGCATTTAATCTTCTTCATATGAAAAAAGAATAAATATTTTAGGAGCGTGGACTTACATTAACAAATATTGCTGTTGCCTTTGTTTTTACTAGTGCTCTGCTTTTCAAAGGCAGAAAAAGGATTTGCTTAAAACAAAGCAAACATCCTCAAAATGCACCATGCCAAAATAATCAAAGGAATAAATACCTGGGATTTACAAAATATGAATATTCTTCGGTAAATAAACTGAAGCGAGAGCAGGCAGGGAGAGAACACTGCTGTAGTGATGGGGAGGGAGTGCTGTGTGTAAACACTTTCATCTCATAGATGGCAAATCAAGAACATTTAAAGAAAATAAATGTATGCAGAGCAGATTCTTCCTTCTCATGTTACTTTCGGGGGATTTTACTGCTGATAGTTAACGCCACATAAAACCTTTCGAATATTATGCCAGCGGATGAAAAACTACAATGGCAGAAACAGCTTCCCATGGATAATTAGCATAAATATCTGCTTAAAGCTGAGTAATTTGTTCACTGTACAGGATGTACTTCAGCAGTTTTATGAGCTAAAAAACACAGGGAATGTTTTGAATGACTTACATTTGAAATAGCGCAGGCAGATACCAGGCACTTTTCAGCAACTGCCACACAAAAAAGTCTGCTCCGAGTGAATGAGCGGCCGTTCCCACCGAGCTCGGGGCCAGACGTCCCTGGGAGGCTTCGCCCAGACACATCCCTGCAGCTTCCCACTCGATGGAACATTTTCATTTATTGGGAGAACTGGAGGATCCAGGCACTGAAAATGGAAAAGAAAGATGAGAATGAGGGAAAAAATGAAAATGGAGAAAAAAAATAAAAAATAAAAAATCAGAGTTTTCCAATGTCCTTTGAAAAAAATGCACCGTTTCCAAAATGGTGACCTTTTCCAAAAGGTCATTGGAAAAAAGGTCATTTCTTTCAACAGACACCATGTTTGACAAGCGTGGCTTGAGGAAGCACCCGGGAAGGTGGCACCGGTGCGGGGGCAGGTCCAGTAGGGTTCCCCATGTGAATGTCACTCCCACCTCCAGGACCCAAGAAGGCTTCCTTGGTGCATCCCTCTCTTCCAGGGCCAGAAGCTGGGGGTTGTATGGTCTGTGTTTCCAGAACCATGGCATCTCCAACCTCCCCAGCTCCTGCTAAGGCAAGGGGGTTGGGAGGAGCAAAAGGACCAAATGAGAACAATCTGAAGGGGAGATGGTGGATGATCCTCTAAACCTAATGCAATCCAATCCTGAAAAGGATCTGTTGAAAGTGCGGGTGGAAGACAACCCAGCCTTGCAGCTCACCGGTGGATAGTACAGCTGAAAACACAGAGATATTCAGGTTTCAGTGGAGACCCCAACCCACTGAGAGGGTTGCTCGTTTCAGTCAGATTCCTCACCTGGCCTCGAACTTCTTTGTGATGCTCCCAGGTTGAGCCATACCTCCCCTGCCCCAGAGTGCCCCAGGCAGGACACATCTAAAGACAGCTGAAGCAATCAGAAATGCATATGTCCTGGTCTTCTGCGGCGCGCATTGAGTTGCTTTGGCCCCAAATGCTGCTGAACTCATCAGGAGCTTTATATCCTCTTGATACCTGTGCACATCTGGGCTGTAATCCCTATGGTCTCCATCCCAGGCCCTGCAACAAGACCTGAGGGGGATGAACTGCATATGCACAAATGGCAAAAACTCACTTCTGTTTTCTCAAAGTTTTCTTTTTCTTCTATCTTTAATTAATTTAATTTTTACAACTTTTTGTTGCAATTCAAGCAGTGGGAAGGCAAACTGGAAAGAGCCTCTTTTTTCCTGCTAGAAATGCCTAATGTAGGCAGTGTGACTGCTCCACTCCGCTGGGTGACTCGGAATTGCCCATTTCTCTTTTGAAGATAATTCATACGGTTGCAGGTAGGCACCTTCGGGATGTGATCAAAATACAGCCAGGCGGGAAACCCCCAAGGAGGGATCTGAGGTCAGCAGTGGCTAGTCATCTGGTTGCAAGTCCCCTTGGTGCCCCAGTCTACCCAGACACCTCAAGGATCCCAACACCTTGCTGGGGTTGCTCCATTTGCTATCCCAACAAAAGTCTCCTGCTAGCTCGGATGCAGCAAAACACGCTGCTGCCAGCCTGGGCTGGCCCCACAGAGCTGCCCACGTGCTTCAGCTTCCATAGAGCAGCTCGACCGGCAGCAACTTGCAGGGAAACCCCCTGTCCTGGTTGCAATCTTGAGGTACCGGTGGAGGCAATCATCTCCCTGCTGAGTTAAACCCCAGCACGGGGCTGCAGCTTTCTTTCCAAGTGAGAGCTTGGAGCTGCTATTCAGACCTTATATTTAGAAAAATGTGGGAAAAGAACTAGATCCATTTCAGGGTTTGTATTTTTGTTGGCAGGATATCTGGTATCATTATGGAGAGCAAACCGAGGTTTTTTCTTTTTCTTTTTTTTTTTATTTTTTTTTTTCAAAGTATGCATTTTCTTGCCAGAAACGTATAGAAGCAGTGGGATATGATGGGGGGAATTTGTGGGTGAGAAGCCTGAGGGAGCAGCAGAATGATTTCATCGTCACATCCTTCGTGTGCACAGATGTGTGGGTCCCAGGGCTGGGAGGACTGCAGAGGTCTCCTCCTCCATCCTCCCACCCCATGGCAGAGCAAGCTCGACCTGGTGATGGAGACATCGTATCCTCCTCAGATAATCCCATCCTGATGTTGCTATCATCCCTATTAGAAAGGTCCTTGAGTTTGCTCCAAGATACATCCAGGGTTGCTTTTCCTGCCAACAATGGATGTAGGGGACAGATTATTCCCTCCCTTTGCTGCCATGTACAACCCTGGGCAACTAAATAACATGACTGAGAGCTCCTGAAGGATCTGCAGAACAAGCCAGGTTTGCCTGGACACTTTGAGCACCAGCACGTGACAGTGAGGTGTGATTCATTTTGAGGGCTAATTTTTGCCGAAATCTGGTATTTAATACATTTGCAACAGATCAGGGGATGTCACCCAACAGCACATTTAAGGACAAAACCCTGGTCAGCCATTTGTCATACGTACTCTGGCAAAAGTACTTGCATGTCACCATTTAAAAGCCTGCAAGACATCTGCTGTGGCTTTTTCGGATGGGTCGCCGGACTGCAGGGATGGAAAAACACAATTAGCAAAGAATTAGCAAAATCACTGTCAAAATACTGGACCATGGGCTTAAAAAGCAGACAGGGAACCTTTGGGAAAAGCCAGCTGGCCTCCGGCAACAGGGACTTGTCATGTGTTGCCCACTAAGCTGTCAAGTTAAGGACTTGTCCTGCTATCACTCAGTCCTTAGAAGGTCAACGACTGGATTTGCTTATCATCCAGAGGCACTTTACTCCGGTTAATTGGCACCCCTGGAGACAGCGTGGATTGATGGTCTCCCATCAGAGCCTTTCATGGCGACCCCAGGAGGGACACAAAGCTTGCCCTCACCCTTTTCTACCCATCTTTTACAGTGTTTCCCGTGGAAAAAGGGAAGGACTCACTCATGGGGAATGGATGGGTGTAACGTCACTAATGTCAAGGCAGACAGCAGTAAACGGAGGGTAGGACAGTACCCTCAGACTTGTTTGCTCCTGTGTCCATCCCCGGAGGATGCTGTGCTGCCTAGAGATGGGGCATGTTGCCTTGTGCTGGTCCTGTAACACTGTGACAGGGATGAGGCAACACCAGGACAGTATTTATTCCCTTTAGCCAGCACTTTCCTCGCTTCAAGGCATCTCAGGTGCCCCATGTAGCACTTCCCTGTGGAGCACAGATGGGTTAAGGTGGCCTCTAAAGTGATCGAGACCATGACTCCAGGCCTGATGCCTTTCTCATGCAATGTGGTGAGATGCTGGGACCAGAAAAAGACACCAAAGCAATGTCTCTGAGCCTAAATTCCCACTTGAACCCCCTGTCATGCTGGAGGACAGGCTCCTCTGGACACTTTGCTTCTCCAGAGAAAGCCTCTTTCTATTGGTGATCACTGAAAAGGACCAGATGTTACCTTTTAGCTCCCTATTGGCTCTAATCTCCTTTCTTCTTTGATCCCAACCCTACTTAAAAGAAATCCCATATTTAGCTTGTCTTGTGTGGTCCTCAGGGAAGGCTCAGCTATTTCTAACCTCTTTTTGCTTTCTCAAGGCTCATGCCCGATGGCGTATTCTGCCTCCTTGCATGGTGGGAGGAAAGCAAACCATGACCCCTTCCAGGGCATGGAGCAGGTTTCTGCGGTGGGGATTTGGTAAGAGCCCTGCTCTACTGTGACTCTGTCGGGGTAGGCAATTCAAACAGCCTAAAGCGTTCTTCTCTGCCCTCCAAGTGACAAACTTCTCATTTCTGCCTGAAGCTCTCCTTTGTTTTTACAAACATCTTCACTTCTGCATTCTCAAAACTAGTTGTTTGTTGTTTGTACCCACTTGCCAAGAGCCCCCCAGGCCTGGAGAAACTCCTGGAGAAATCTCTTTGCATTCACCTCTTGTGTGTTCACCCTTGCTTGCACAGCCACGACTTCGTGCATGAACCCTGACGGCCCAAGCTCACATCACACACGTGGTGTTAGTGACCATGATCCATCATCTGTGTCGGCAAACTACTGCACAGCCAAAGACAAAGTCTTGCTTTAAGCAAAGAGAAATGTTCAGGACATACCAGACTTCGTGTTGGAAATCAGAGCCATATTCTTCAAAACTCTGGCCCTTTGTTCAGACGCCCTTTGGAGACCTCCCGCAAATACCTCACTTGGACTTCCAGATGCTAGAAATTAATTTTATTTTTTAATTCTGTGCCACGAATCCTTAATTTTGGAATGTGCACATTTCCTGTGCAGTCCCTGGCTCCTAGAGACTACAAATACATGTGAAATTGCAACAGACATTGATAACAAGAGTTTGAGGGTAGACCAACAGCTTTTAAAAGCCTTCTCTAGATAATTTATCCTAGACTGGCGAGTAGCCACAAACTCAATGGTGGAGAAGGAGGCTGCTTTTGATTTAACTGATGTTTAGGTGTGAATGAGAAGGAGAGATATGCGATTAATCAT
The DNA here is from genome assembly GCA_013397275.1 of Burhinus bistriatus. Lineage (NCBI taxonomy): Eukaryota > Metazoa > Chordata > Aves > Charadriiformes > Burhinidae > Burhinus > Burhinus bistriatus. The sequence continues at coordinate 40,173 of VYXH01002578.1, read as the reverse complement.
TGGAAGCAGGGAGATGGTATTATTTTGATTCATACTTGACAAGTTTTCTAGGAATGCTGAACTCGAGTAGAAATGCATGGTGGACCCAGCTGTTCAAACAGTGTGATTAATTAAACTGATTCCATGTGAAAAACAACACTGACTCTCACTCTCAAATTGCAAATCATTTTCAATATATTGGGGAAGGGCCAGCCCAGTTTTATTAATTGCTTTGGAGGTGATGAATCAGGGCTGTCTACAGAGACCCACACAAGTGCACATTCCTGAGAACATACGTGATGATGGACTAGTTTCACGGCTGCTCGGATCGACAAGGGTTGCTTTCCCGGAGATGCTGCCATTTGCACACAAGGCGGGGACGAAACCCCGATGTACACACGCTCCGATGGGCGTTCTCCTCCCAACCCTGTGCTGAGATGCTTGCAAAATTGCAACGTGCGCAGATGGAGCCGGCGCTTGTGTTGTGACCAGCGCTAATAATAAAACCTCCTCTCCCCGCATACGTATGCAACTCGTTCACCTGCCAAACCACGGCTCTCTCAAAATATCAGTAAACTGAGAGCGGGCCTTGCAGTGTATGATTTGCCCAAGACCACACAGGAAGCCTGTGGCCAAGCTGGAAATCGAGCCCAAGGCTCCTGGCTCCAGGATCGGGTCTTGGCTGTGGGCTTGGGGCCATTCCGGGACCCTTCCCCACGCAGTGTTGGGCCAGTGCAGGCAGGGAGACATGGGTTTGACAAAAGCACCTTGCTTACACCTCTTTAAACCCACACCGGTGGTGGGATGCCCTCGCAGCAGGTGCTCAGTAGGACTAGTGCACCCCCAGGCGAGCTTGCCGGGGACGCGGCCCCATGAAAAGGTCCAGCAAAATCCTGCCCTGCAGTGGAGGCTTTTGATTTATATTTTCTCCGCCAGCTTGTCTGTTTTCCTCATGCTGCTGACAAGGAGAAGGATATTTGATACGTGCTGAGGGGCAGATGTTGAGCACCATGGAGCAGCGCTTGCAGGAGGCAAGGCTGCTTCTCAGGTGTAAACCGTCTGATGGTCATAAAATGGCTTACTGGGGGGTGGGAGGGAAAGAAAGAGATTAATCTGCCTGGCGCTCACAGATGTGGAAAAATACCCTTGAAACAGCTCAACTGGATGTTTTTCACCACAGCTGCCAACGGAGAGAGAGTGACAGCCCAGCAGCAAGTGCGCAGACACCTTTCGACTCGACCAAATCCCACAGGGCACCTCGCAATACCAGGCAGTGACCCTGTGCTAACCAGTTTCAAATGTAACGTTTGAAATACCTTGAATACATATATCTGAGCCAAGATTTCCACCCTGAGCCTGGTGGGGAGGCTCTGAAAGCTTATTTCAAGCATCTGTCTGGTCTTCAGAAGCGTTGATCTCCTGCTGGGGTCAACAAGAGGAATTAGAGAGGCTGGTGGTTGCCACTCTTTCTGCAAAACCATGATCATGATCCCAAAATTTGCTACCCAGGGATCCCTGCTCTGACCCCTCGTGTTTGATCCCAGCGGGAGAAGTCATGTGCATTGAGATGTGTCCCAGACACCTCACGTTGGTGGAGCCCATATGGCCCCAACCAGCCTTCCTCAGCAGTACGGCAGCGGTACGGCTGGGTCTGGGAAAATATTATTTTGTCCACCTTCTTCAGCCCTTACAGGCTGCCACTTCTGCAAAACAGCTGAGTGATAGTTTAAAAATGTTAGCCCTCTTTCCTCTCGCTCTGAATGGAATGGGAGTCTCTACAGACCCATTTATATTGCTGGCTCAACTGAAGTTAATAGGAACATTCCCCTTCGTCTCCGCAGGGACTACTTTTTTCCCTTGGGAGATCTGTAGTGCCACTTACTAATTTCACAGGTATCTCAGCAATTCCCCCTCGTCAATCTGAGCTTCTTAGAAATGGAGAATGCGATCTCCACTCTGTCTCCGGGTGATGTGACACCCTTGCGTTCATGCTCGTGCTGCTCCAAACAACACATTTTCTGAGCACACTGTGTTTGTCTGAAAATACACCAGGAGGGCTGCCCAATTTGGAAATGACTTGAATTACAAAAAAAGCACAGCTGTCTTTAACAGCTCTCGAAGCTCATGCAACTAGTCTGCAATTTATTGACTAGGATTAGATGCTTATTGTCTATGACACTTTAAATACCATTACATTGAAGTTTATACAAGAAAGTCCAAGTTTTCAAACTGGAATCTTAGCAATAACAGCTGGACCATTTGTTTATGTGATAGACAGAAAAGAATGACTTCTGTAATCTGTGTATTTGGCTTCAGGATTTTCTGCGACATGGGGAGACAGAAACCTACCCCATCCCTATTTGAGGATTGTTAGACAGAGCCGAACACCACCGGCTAATTTGTCCCTGATGTTAAGACTGCTGCCAAAGCTGGGCCTGAGTCCTTCCCTCGTCCCCTCACACCTGACGGAGAAGCACTTGAAACCCTCTAGCCCACCTCTGACAGTCAGGGCTAAGTCTCCCGTCTCTCTCCCCCAGGCTGCTCACATTCCGCATTTTGTTTCTAGCATGAAAGACTTTGTTTTAAATCATAATAGTAACCAGGCTGTAATCACATTATAGCACACATGGAGAACTCGCAAAAAGTCATGTGCTTTGGATTTGACATTCTGATTTATGGTTGTGCGCTCCAGTTACACAGCTGCAATCTCATTTTCGACAAAGATGTTTTCTATTTTTCTATTACTTTGCTCACCCTGTCTTTATGTCGAAGAAAATGAAAGCCACCAGGTGAAGCCAGCACAAGAGGACAAATGTTTGCATGTTCTGGATCAAAACCATGATCAAATATTTTATGCTCTACTTTCATAAACAGCTTGCTACAGGCACATGTGGAGGGGGTGTAGATTCTTCATTTTGAGCCATTTGAAGTTCAAAAAAAATTCCTGACTTTTATTTATTCAGAAACTAGATCAGCCTATGAAATTCACATCCCAGCCGCTTGATCATGGTGACTTCACCAAGGAGGGAAGAGGGTTGCAGAATTACTCCTTAGACATTTGAACGGGCTCTCTGCTCGCAGGGACACAACGCTGCTCCCTGCCTGCTCCATCGAGCAAACTGTGCTCCTGAGCAAAGCCCAGCAGAGGTGGCGAAGCCTCGCTCTGCTCATTTAGGAGCAGATTGCAGTCATTAGCCCTTCCCTCTGTCAGTAACCCGTTCGTTTTGCATTCCTATGAAGAGTAGCAGCATTCCAGCTTAATTAAAAAAGTGAGCACTTTTGCAGTAAGTTGCATTAAAGTTGGAAAGAGGCCAGAGCTTATGTTTTACATGAACCTCTCTTGTCTTTAGTGGAGTAAAGAAAAGAAAATGTCATCAACATTCTTTTCACAATTTAAAGACTGATGATCTATCTTTAGGGCTGGTGTTGGCTGAGCATTACATGCAGCACAAAACCACCACTGCGTCCCTTACCAGGGGTAAATTATGCGTTACAGACTCATAAACCTTAAAGCACGGCGTAAAATTATACTAAGACCATCATTTTCAGTATGGGTTCGGAAGGGTCTAGATGGAAAATGTATTTATAGTGGTTCTAGAGCATGTGCTAAGGAGCTGAAAATGCACGTGAATGGAGCCTGTGTGGGTCTGACCCTGACCATGAGTCCTCTCTGGAGTACGACTTTGACTGTAGACTCTTTTCGGCAAGTAGCCCCTTTGTCTCAGCAATGAGTAATTTTACCTCCTGTATAAATTCTGTAAACTCCAAATGAGGGAATTTTCCATCTTCAAGACAGTGCTACTCCAAATTAACAACTCAACGTAAAGGTAGAGCTGGGACTCAGTAAAGCTAAGCACTGAGATGAAGTGTCAGGGGGTTGAAAGTGCTCTATGGACACAGCTGGGCACCTCTGCAGCGATGGCCACATCTCCACATCTCTCTGTGTCTTGAAGGGAAACTCCAGAAACACTGTGTGCATCAAGGGGGCCAGGAGGAAAAATTCACATTTCTTCCCTACACCAGAGGTTCCCAGCTTGCAGGGATTCAATTTAACCACAGCCATGGAGCTACTTCTTCAGGGACATGTTTCACTGGGAGCTGGGAGGAGGCATTGCCCTGAGCTACAGTCTAAAAGGGTCCTCAGTGACAACTTCTGCTGCTCAGGTTACCGTCAGCAGCAGATCAGCAGTAACTCATCTCTGGGGCAAATGAGGCTGTTCAGTGTTTGACCTTCAGGGTAGCAAGAAAATGACTGCATTGAAAACCTTGCATTTTTCAGATGAAAACTACAGAGTGGAAACCTCCACCCTGCTCCACAGAACTTTGATGAAAAAATCCAAAATTTGAGAAAAGGAGAGTTATTTGGTTTTCACTGTTGGCTAAGTCCCAATATTCTGGCTACGGTAATAATGTTAATACCAGGTCTGTTGATCCTCAATATCTCTCCTATATGGTGCCTGAAATGGGACAATGCACACTAGTGTGCAAGATCAGCTGCCCCTAAACCAAGCAGAAGCAGGAGACCACCAGGACTTCTTTTTCCATGACAGTCCCTATAGGTGGGATAATTTCAGAGGATCTCTGGGTTATCCTGAGGGTTGATCTCTCAGCAGAGTAAAGAGCAGGGCAGGTCACTAGGACTCCATGGCTGTTGTCTAAAGCAAGAAAGGATGTGCCCGGCTGCGTGTGGCTGTAGATGCCCCGGTACCAGCTCCACTTCTGGCCCATAGACCCCCAGACAGACAGAGTAAGATTGAGCAGAATGACTCAGGCAGAAATGCCATAGCATTTATTTCTCCTGCAGTCACCATCCATTTCTATCCCTAGCAGAGCCAGTCAAAATATTTTTGACCAAGAGGTTTTCCACTGGAAAATGCTATTCTTTCTGAAATCAAGTAGGAACTTGTTCAAATGTCAATGGCAGTTTTTGGTCAGGAGAAAGTCAAAACATTGCGTTTTGATAGCGTAGTTTCAATTTGTCATAATACAGTCCTGTTCTATTAGAGTAGATTATGTAGTTCTACATAATCAGTTATACTTAAAAGTTGATATAATGTAAAAGTCAAAACAAATTTCCTCCTGCAACACAGTCTAACAAAACATCCCAACACACTCTCTTTCAGTATTTTTGTCCTGGAGGCAATAGCGACTTCTAGCTTTTAATTCTAAATGGGAATGATTTCTCATTTTACAAAACACTGGAAACTCTGGCAGAATAGAAATTCCTGCTTCTGGCCAGTGTTGAATATCTACCCAGTGCTTGGTACTCCAGGATCATCTTTAAAAAGCTCATTAAGTAATGGAATCAATTAAGGAGTGTCACCACAGCACTCACAGGCACCTGCCCATCTGCCCTGGAGACACTTGGTCAACTTAAGATATGTTCTCTTCTAGTTTTGTTGTCAATGGCATGGGTGTCTTCACCTGACCAATTCGTCCCAGGATTTTCTTTATACAGAATGGGTGAAAAAAGATCATATTTCACATGTGATTTTCATGACCAAATGTAGGCATCTACTTTAGGTTGAGGAGGATGGCACCGGGACATCTTCCTCGTGGCCATCCATATAGCCTATATCCCATATTGATCAGACCCCTGTTGCCTATAGAGGGATGTAAGGTGGGTAGCTCAGATGTAGATCTTGATGTACCATCAGATGAAGTCTGCCCCTGGGGCCTGCAGTCAACACATCTTATTTTTGCTCCATGATATATCTGGTTAGTGCCTTTGGGAAATCTCTCACCGTGTGCTGCTTGGGACTGGTCTAAGTTGGTGTCTCTCGGACTAACAATCATACATCTGCAGATTAACTGGAAAAGAAAATTTGGAAGCAATTTCAAAACAATTCCCCCTCCATGTTTTTTTTTTTGTGATAAACCTTTCTCTTGAGAAATTCTATTCATTTGTTTTACAGTAAAACTCAGAGCGTTAGCGAAGATCAAAGTTGCCTGTGTTTGGTGTGGTGCACATAAAGATATGCCTTTACCAGAAAGGCTTGCTTTCTAAAATAAAGCTCCCAAGAAAAAATTTCTGACATCACTGAAGTTCTACCATATTTCCACAAACTATGTAAACAAAATCGTGAGCTGAAATGATTTTTGTAATTCTCATTTCAAAGACAGCTGTTCATCCATGCATTTGCTAAAGACGGGATTCCAAGCACATGATAATTAAAAAAAAAAAAAAAAAACCAACCCAAAACTTCTGTGTATTTTCAAGGGGAAAATTGTTTGTGGAAAATGGCTAAAAATAATTGCCAGGAAAACGGGCCCATCCCCTTGCAAAGTGGAAACATTTGGGGTATTTTGCACAAAACCATTTTCCCACTTCCCTTGCCAAGGGTCGTTGCAGGTGCAGAGGGATTTGCCCGAGAAGGGGTGACTCATGGTTCCCTCTGGGAAATGAGGAGATTCAGCCCCTTTCCCTGCGGGCGGGTGGGACTTGAGGGCCAGACCCAGTGCAGATGGTGGAACATGAGCCCATGAGCCCATGCCAGGCAGCTCCGTTCACCACTTGCCACAGATGAATGGCTCCAGCCTGCTGGTGGAAGGCTGTGATTTGCCACGTGCCCCATATTGTGGAGAGTGCCCAGGCATCTTTACCTGCTCCAGTATTATTCTAACAGGACTTTCCCATAAGCTGGTACAAACCCTTGGAGAAAAGTTGCGTCTACAATTATCATAGCAGTGCAAGGCCAGGCTGGGAGTCAGAGATGATATTGCACAACTAGGATAAACGTTTCTTCCTGAGGCTTCACAGAGGCTGCCTGCCATGGGCAAAGGGTTTGCAGAGCTGCTAAACTCCGTACCTTGCACAAAGACCCTGGAACAGAGATTATGTTTTCACATTGTTTCCCAAATTACTTTAAATGTCAACTTAAAAGGCTTTTAAGGTTTTTATTTCAAACGGAAGTATTAACTGGAACTGCCAGGGGCAGTTAGCTTGAGAAAAGCAATACCGTGCATCTTAAACAGGGTAGAAATTTTTATGACCCAAATTCTTCATTTATTATACACAGATGGCGGAAGAAGGCTGCTGTCCCCAGTGCCCAGCAATGAGACAGGCTTGGCCACGCTCTTCTGCAAACAAATGGTGCCTGCTCAGAGCTTTCTTAATGTAAAATGATGTTTCCCTCCTCATCCCTTCCATGTAGAGTGACATGAAGCATTCGCAAGGCCGACCCTGATTTGTAGGGCTGGTGAAACCTACCACATTCTTGCCATGTTTTAGACTGAAGGTGTAGCAAGATGGGGCACAACGCTCCTTGTTGCCATGTGCAAGTGTTGGCTGTGGTTGACATATCCCTAGAAGGTGACCATGCTCCCGAGTGATGGTCACGTTGTACCATCTGGTTCTCCAGGTACTCCAAGACAACCATCAGCACGTGCACTCACGTTGGTTGTGGCAGAACGGCAGAAGTCTGTGTAAGCACCCATTGAAACTTGTGATGAAAATACAGCTCCCTGTGCCCATGTTAGCTCATCCTTCCACCACTTGCAGTCATATATATCGTATTTGCCTCACTTACTGGGAATGAATGATTTACAGATGCCAAGTAGTTGTGCAGGGTGTGCTGGTGTTGAGAAACTGAGTGTGTCCTCGTGCAGCAAGAAGCACAAGACAGAGTCCTGCCCCCACAGCAAGCAGCATCCTGCTTGATGCCTCCTGCATCAGTCACTAGACCAGCCAACGCGAAATCCACATCTTGTTCCTCGCTCTGGCACTGACCCATTACACAGCCTTTGGCAAGTCCGTCCTCCACGACCCTGCATGATGTCCCAAGCTGTGAGCTTCTGCAGGGTCTGTCTCTCGCTGCACGCAGCACCCAGTGCAACAGGGTGTCAGCTGGAGCCCTCAGCCCCGGTAGAAAAGGGGGAGGTGGCCATGGAGAGAAATATGAGAAACACTTTTCTTCCTCTATTGTGTTGTCCTCGGGAACAATCTTTGCTGCAGACGAGGAACCAAAATGGAGAAGAACAAAGCCAGCTCCTGGCAGGGAGGAAGAGCGCGTTTACGGGGGTTATTCTTCTCCTCACTCACTCCACCTCATCAACAATAGCATTCCATACATGAACATTGTTAGGGCTTTGTTTTACTCACAGCTGCTACAGTGAAAACAGGTGAACAAACCCCGCTATGTAATGCAGCTGATGTTTTGATGCAGCAAGTGCAGCAAGAATTACCCAATTTAAGAGCAAAAGCAATTTTTTATCAACTGAGTTGACCGTGTGATGCCACACATACTCCTTCCTCCATGTCCAGGGGAAAGGGGAAAACCTCACAGCTGAGTTCTCTAGACAGAAGTTCAAAAAGCCTCCAAAACTGCAGTGTGGCCCAGGAAGAGATTAGGAGAGATCAAGCAAGCTTCCAGAGGCTTGGACCATGCAACAGAATAAAATATGCCAGGTGAAAATATCACTTGGAAGTCGCCCATGACCCATCCTGTAGCAGAAGCAGGAGTCCCAAATGTAATTGCCTGTTCCAGCTGAGATAAAATTTCTGCTTGACCACAGATCTACTGATGCATTTATGACAGAGCAAGGCCCACCTGAGAAGCATCTTGGTGTTGTGGTCATCAGGTCTGGCTGGGACCCATCGCCAATACTTTAGAGAAAGGCAAAAAACCAAATCCGGGAGTGAGATTGCACAAGGAGCGGGAGAGGAGCTGTTGTGAGGAAATAATGCTCATCCCCTGTAAGAGCCAGGAAGTTCCAAAGCCTGTGATTAATTTAATGTGCTGTAAATGCTGTATGACAAACACCGGCATCAACTCTTCTTCTAACCCCTCTTGGAAATTCCAGACAGCCCGACACCCAACACATCATCCCACAAGCTTTCATTTCTAATTCCACGTTCATGCCTACCAGTGTGATACAAACAGCTCTGGGCTCTTCATGCCCTGAGTTTGGTGAGGTGTCCAGAGTCCCATGTCTCTAAGGGTCAAATGTCTTCTGATTTCCAGCCTAAACATGTTCGTGACCAACATATTAGTTATTTTCATGCTGGTGTTCCATAGTGAGTGCACAATGAAGGGGTATATCCATCTCTCCCATCTTCTACATTTCCAGACCACTGGTGTCCAATTCAGGGCATGGTTCCAGCTTGCACTTGACCTTGCATTTGGTGGCCCGGTGTCTGCCACTCCACAAAATCTCTTTGGCTACCTCTTTGGTAGTGCTTGGAATTGGCAATATCACCCCACATTGTGTTACCTGCATTTTTCACTAGTGCCACATGTTCTTCAGGTGTCATGTCCTACAGCCTGTTCCCCAGAAACATGGGAAATTTTTCTTTGAAGATACAAGGGGTTGCTAGTGTAACCCTGGAGCCAGATCCCCACTCCTTTTTTATTCAAACCCAATATTAAAATGCTTAGGGTCAGATTTGGACCATTAGTTCCCCTTGTTAGAGAAGTCAGCTCTCTTATGGAATACAATTATATATTGCCTCACAGCAGCACGATCTGCCCTTAACAAAACCACACGGGATTTTCTCCATGCCCCGTGCTCCCACTCCCTCTTTGCATCAAATTCTGCTCTCAGACCCTCCATAACAATGAGGTCTGCTAATGGGCATGCAGTAGCCATGAGCATCCTGCCCTCCTTACCTCACTTGTGTGAATTTAGGCACTAGTTTTTCCTTCTCCAGTCCCAGGACATTGGCCCCCAGTTGACAGATTCATTATACTTCCTTGCTACTGGAGCTGCAGTTTCACGTGCTGCTGCTTTTAATACCTTCAGTGTTGCCCGTTCGCTTAACCACCAGTTATTACTGGGTTCAGCGCCGGGGTAAGCAGGCAAAATTCTCCAGCCTGCATTATACAGGTCGCAGTAGATGATCTAATGATCCCTTCGGCCTTAAGGACTACAAATGTTAAAAGCATTATATGGCACATCCTTTAAAAAGCTCAATATTTTTGGCACTGTCCCCTTTCTCACTGTGATCTTATCAGCCCTCACAAGCTGAATGTTGTTGAAATTTATTGGTTACTTAACATGAACAGAGGGCATCAAGAAATGCTCTGGGGAGCGTTGTGGATGATTCATATGTGGGAAACTTACCTCCCTAAGCAGTACTGAACCATATCTGTGCAGGATGTGGGAGAGGAGAAGCATCGTGCAAAGACACCAGGAGCCAAGCGGAAAATAAACAAAAGGAGCTATTTCCCCCACACTGGGTAATGGACCCGTGCAAATTTTTGCCAAGGGGAATTACGAGTGTGAAAAGTTTATCTAGGGTCCCGGGGAGATTGGACAAGTACTTGGAGGAGCAATTCAGTGGAATCATTAAATAGGTGGGTCACATCGGGCTAAGGAAATTCTCCAAGCTGGAGGTAGGGTGAGTTTTGGGAGAAACACCATATGCACTTCTGCTGATATGTCTTTTTCCTGTTGGAGACAGAACCTGGACCGGAGGGACCCAGTTCAGAACTTAGGTAGGCTGCCGCTTGAAATGCTGCCTTGCAGCTGAGATGGAAACCCAAGGCCTCCTCAACCGCATTACCACTGAAAGTCCTACACCCTTGTCCAGAAGATGGGGGTCTGTTCATCTACCAACACATAAACGTGCAGGAATTCTTCTGAAACTGTTGGACTTGCCTTCCCAGAGCACCCACTGTTGGGCAGAGAAGCTGCCCATTGTGTAACTTCATTGTTAACACCAGCATGAGGAGTCAGAAAATAGGAGGTACCTCCCATGGAGAAAGTCAATAAACAATTTCTATAATTATATTTTTATTTTGCCAAGTTTAAATTGGTGGAGTGCATAAAACAGTATAGTTTTAATCAAAAGACGTCTTTTCCAGTGTTTGATGCTCAAGCAAGTACATTCCAATTTAGACAAATTTTGAAAATAGCTTTTCTTTTGGGGAAACAGAAAAGCAAAAGATTAATAAAAATAGTTTTAACTGTTTGGGGTTTTTTGGGGGTTGGGTTTTTTTTTTGCTAGCTCTACTCATCTAATTCCAGGATGGATAATTGTATTCTGACTGATTATTGTAGGACTGGAGCTCCAGTCGAGTAGAACATTCTTTTTATTGGAAATCTCTATGTGATGCTGGTTTCGATTAAGGAGGCAACCCCAAGAAGACTGCACTGCAGTCTCCACTTTTCTTGCCTTGCTCTGCAAGAGAAACGTTTTCCAAAATCCACTAAAAGGCACACAGGAGAATGTTTTGGTATTTTTTTTTTTTTAATGATAAAAGATTCTGAAAAACAATGTTTTCATTGTTTCATACACAGGTCACATTGTTATTTTACCTTGCATAGAGATTTTCCTAAGGACCATATTTTGAAATCCTTGTCACTTCTTACCTGGGCAAAATTTTCACAGGCTTACTTAGGTCAAAAGTAACTTCTTTTCTCATTCTTTACTTACACAAATTTCCATTAATGGAAAAACAAAGCGATAACTTAGACATTTGGCTCTGTAATTTTAAATCAATAGCTATGTAAACATACAAGCACAGGCTTTTTGTTAAGGGTATGTTTATGAATTGTTTTTTAAAGTCAATCTGTCCAAAAAGGATGAGTATATTATTAAAAAAGTCACAGGTTTTATTTTGTTTGTAGTTTTCCATATTGGTAAAGGAAAAAGAGAGGGAACAAGTAAAATTGATTTTTTCTCATAAAAACAAAATATATGTTTAAAAGTTTACTTTTTTCCTTAAAGAGCAAGCCATTTCAAACATTTTATTTATGTGATGCAACAAACTGTGTTTCTGTTAAAATACCTTTCTCATCAGAAAAATGAAACCAAATTATTTCTAATCATAAGCAGAGTACAGGTCTGGATACTTTGCATTACAGATTGATCTTAATGAGGCACCAAAGTGAGTAACCATTTGCAAAACTGCCCGTTAATTTTTTATTAACCCTTTATAAACTTCAAATATGATGTGTGACCGACGTAACTCAGCTTTTCCTTTTATAAGCCTCAGTGGCACTTTATGGGTTGTGATCAGTGCCCTGAGGGAAGCTGAGTGATTCAGCTCTTTCTTTCTATGGGGAAATGAAAACCCTGCAGGTGAAAGGAACTTAATGGTAAATGGGATTATCTTCACGGCAGGTCTTCTAGAGCTATTCAAAGACCAGAGGCCTTGAAATCACTGCAGACATCACCTCTAGATCTAGGCTTTTGCTGTTTTCTGTTACGCATGTGTTGCTCTGCCAACAAAAAGCAGCACAATCCCATTGCAGCGAATCCCCTAGGTCTTGGTGAAGAAACGAATGCATCGTTGAATATCATTAGGCAGCTGAGGGTATTGGGGTTTTGGGGCACTCGGGACTTAAATGATGCCTCCAGCATTTAGAAGGTACAAATTAAAATGGTTCCTCTCCTCCTCTGATCCCCTGGCTACAGTGGGGTTTTCCCCATACATACATTCCCACGGTGCCCTTTTGGGTGATGACCAAGAGCCAGGCTTGCTTTGCAAGGGCTGCCTCCCCAGGCAGCAGTTGGACCTCCAAGGATGGATGGTTTGTATAATACTCACTCTTAAACCAGCATTTGCTGAGAGGGTGTTTCTCACTGGGACTGTGTGAAGGACACCAGAGGTCCCCCATGGCAGAGGCACAGAAAGCAGATGGGTACAGCACTTTTCCCTGTGCTCTCTAAATCCCATGCTGAGTCGACTTCAAAGGACAAGTTTATTTTCCTGTGCAAGCACCCACTTTTCCATATGCCAAACCCCACTACCCAGAAAGAGGCCAGTTAACACAAAAATACAGGAGACCACATGTTCTCTGTTGGCTTCCAGGAACCCCCCTGTGATAGGGGCTGTTTGCTTGCCTTCACATTGCTCTCAGAGGCCTTTTAGATGGGGTCCCAAGCCTGGGTCCTGCCTGAGAAGGGCTCAGCATCATTCCCAGGACAGCAGCAAGATTTCACGGAAAGCTCCATGTGCCGCTTTTCTCCAGTCCTTCCACCTCCTGCCCCATGGTCCCTCCTTTCACCCACCCCTGCTGCCGCACCATGAACCACTCCCCTCCCTCCGTGCCCAGCCGGGAGATGCCATGAGTTTAACGGCATTTGTGCTGGCAGCAGGAGCTTTCACTGCAGCTTCCCACCCGGCCACGCTCTCCCGGCTCCAGCACACGTCTGCAATTGCCGGAGCATCCTGCGTCCCCCGCCAGGATCGGGGCCCCTTGGCACAAGGCGTGGTGCGGAGGCATGCAAAGACTTGGTTTCATGCCTCGGAGAAATTCCCTCCCCAGAAACGAGAGCCGGCAGAGTAAAACACAGCTGCAAATGGCACTCGGAGCCTCGGGAGGCCAGGCTTTAAGAATAAGCAGGCACCTTGGGCTGGGAAGGTCCTAGTACATTTTTGCAGCTATGTAAACAACAGTAAACTGCTCTTTTTGGCCAGGCTGGGGACTGATGGCATAACAGGAAATTCTGGTGGATGATTTTCTTTTTTGGAAACCACATGAAAGTTAACCAAACTTTCCCAAAACAGATGAAAGATTCTGACCAGGAGCAATCGGAGGATGAAGCAGAAGTTTTAAGGGCGGTTGTAATCCGGTCTAACCCTGGGCACGGCCATGCTGGCAGGTTACTGCCAGGGAAAACAAGCTACTACTCATCAGCTGCTCCAGGTGAACCCCTCTCCACCAGCTCATGTTCCCAGGGGGGTGACACAACCCAAAGTGGGATACCAGCAAGGAAAGGTGGATGCCCTGGGGGTCACCAGGTTGAAGACGGCACAGCAGAAGTGACTGCCCTGCCCTGACTCTATCCAGCCCCAGTGGTATATTTCCAAAGGAGCTGTGGACCTGAGGAGCAGAGAAAGGTTGGGGCTTCAGGGACTGCATGTGGCTCTTCTTTTATAAGCTAGGGGCTTCTTATGGGGACCTAAACCAGCCCCCCAAACAGCTGCTTTGGCAAGCCAAGGCGATTCAGTCATTAACTCCATTAATCTTCACCCTAGCACAAAAGCCATCAATATCTGCTCAGCCCTGAGCATGCTGTTGGGTCCGCTGGTGGCTCCCAGGGTTCCTCTTGGCCTGCTTAGAGAATTGGCAAGGAAAAAAAATAGAAAATAATAATAAAAAAAGGTCTTTCTGCAAAACCGGTAGTGCCCGGCCAAGAGGCTTCCACACACAAGTGGCTTCTGAAACACGAACCAACCACAGAGGTCTCAGCTCTTCCCACAGCACAAGTGCGTGGGCTCGGCTGGAAGCCCTGCTCTAGCAGAGGCTTCGCCTGCTGAACACTGGCCAGCAAGCAGAGGATCCCGGCACTAGACCCTGGGAAGGAGGCACACCAGGTCTCCCAGGCCACTTCCCAGAGCCCCATGGCTTCGTACGGGGTTGGGGTGGGCAGGGAATGGGAAGAGCTGCCTCTGGGAAGGGAGCAGCCACTGCAGCTGTGAGCGAGGACATCCTCTCCAGCTGCAGAGACCCTTGGACCCAGGAAGTTTCCATGGGTCAGGACTTTGCAGGCTGCTCTGCAGTGTTTGTTTGGGTTGGCTCGCAAGCTTCCCGGTGTGTATGTTTACTGGGGCGGACACATCACCGCAGGGCTGGAGATGTGCCCTGGATGTCTCTGTCCCAGAGGTAGCTCGCCATTAGGAAGTAGGGGTCCCCACGATGCACTCACATTTAATTGACATTGATTGCAGTCTTAAGTGAATCCAGCCACAACCCTGGAAATTTTCTTTTGAGGCGCAGATACCGTCTCCAAAGTGCAGCATTCAGCAAGCTAAAGTGAATGGTCTAGGCTGGGTTGTAAGACATGAGCTAACCGCCAGCTTCTATTTCCATCTGTGAATGCACCAGAGCCAAAATCAATAAATCATCATCATTGCCACCAAGAATTTGGTTTTATTGGATGATAATATATTTCCTACTGGTGAGACCATGTACCAGCATCTGGAAGAGGAACAAATGACTATTTACATTGCAGACCAGGGAAGACAGAGGAAAGAAGTAAACATATCACATATGTTATATGGACATTACTGCAGGGTTAGTCTCCATTATGACATCCATCTCGGAGGGGAGGGGAAGAGGAAGGTGACTCATAAATGTCCCAATACGAAGTGAATTATTCCATCATTTCACTCCCGTGTATCTTGCATGTACACGGATCCTTTCTTCTCCCCTCCTCTGCAAACACAGCAGATGGGGCAAACGTGTAATCGGATGACAGCAGGGGCTTTACTGAAGCACAACACTTGGGACCCCCACAACAGTGGGGCTGAGGGCATTAGATTCTCCCTTTGAGGAGCAAGGTGTTGTTAAGCGGGGAGGATCACAGCTCTCGCCTTCAGGAGTCCCTCATTCTCACCCCACAGAGATGGGGTTCCCATACCCTGGTAGGAGAGGTGCCATGGGAATGGCCTTGAAGCCGCTGAGTCTGTGCTGAGCCCTGTGCTCACCGCGTGCTCCAGGTCTCCACATGGTTCCTTCTCCTCTGACGGGCTGAGGCTTCTCTTGCTCACCTGCTGTCCGCAGGGTCCATGGTGCCTTCTTCCCCCAGGTAGGGCATGTCGGGGTGGCAGTCAGCAATGCATCTGTGTAGAAGCCAAGCACTTTCCTGCTGGAATTGAAGATTTGTCTATACTGAAGCCTTCCCTGGAACGGGGAATTTTTGCTTGATGAAAATTGTCGTTTCAATCAGCTCTTTTTTTTTCCTTTTTTTTTTTTCCCTAGAAAGCCTAATACGAATAGAATACAATGTACAGCCAACACATTTCAATGCTCAAAAGGAACTACCCACCCCACTTTCATGCAAAGGCCTTCCCAGGAGACAACCCATCCTCCCCAAGTGCAGCCCTGAGCTCCAGAAGCCTCTTCTCTCTCCCCTGTGCCACAAGGAGGACCGAGATCGGCACAGAGGGGAGAGCTGGTGTTCGCTGCTCAGCCCTTGCTGCATCGGGAATCAGTGCCATTTCAGTTCCTGCCTCCCCTGCTTCTGACCATTCACTCTTGGCCTCCTAAACGGGCTTTCATCACCCAATTAGAAACAGAGCAACCTCCCGCTACTTAGTTATATTTGGCAAGGCGAGCGCACACAGAGAAATAATCTATAGCGTTCTCCCTGGATCAGCACGTGCTTTGAAGGAGAGGTTTGGCAGCCCGGCCCTCCAGCCATGTTCCCCTTCTGCGTTTAACCACCTCCACTGGTCACCGCCGATCAGCAGCTCGTCGGCTCGTTAAAAGCAGGACCAACACCCGCGCCTGTCACTGCCGCCTGTCCAGAGCTACAGGAGGGTTGATGTCACCCACTGTGCCGCGGGAAAGCTCTGCTTGGGGATCCCCTCCTGGTCCCTCACCTGGTAAAAGAGGGGCTGGAAAGCTGTGCACTTCGCACCACGTGAGGTGCTGGGATAGGGGATCTGCAAGGAAGAAAAGGAGCAAAAGTGCTTTTTTTCTGAACGTCTGAGCTGCCCCCTACAAAAGACATCCCAAAGGTTGCTGTCCCAGCGTGCGGACATCTAAGGTTTCTGCAGAGCTACTCCAGTTCCAGCTGATACGTCAGGACCCATACAGTTCCCAGGACACACACTTACACCTTGGTGGTGACTTGAGTGGCTGGACCTGACCAATGCACAGCCAGACTTGCCTTTTCACTGCTAAAACCAGGTTGTGGTGGTATCTGCCACCCTTCCCCAGAGAGGAGACATGCCTGTGGAGGGTCAAGCAGAGCCACCTGATGGGACAGTCCTATTCCACACTGTACTGTGGCTGTGGAGCATGTCTGGGACTGTCTGTGGTGTGAGCGCAGGGCTTGCTTCCCCCAAAATCCCTGGTTTTATGTGAGTTAGTCTGGCCTGGGTCGGGGCTGAAGACCCAGGCAAATCAGCAGGGATTGAGAGAACCAGCTGGGCTCTGCTATTGCTCCCTCCAGCCCTTGGAAAGAATCAGAGCTGGGCCATATCCACCCCCAAACATGCAGACCCAGAGGTCCAGTAACCACCTGGACCCTGGGGACATGCCAGTTAGCTGAGCCACCCGTGTCCCAGAGCCAGAAGGTGGCTACGGCCATGCGGTGACAAGGAGAGCGATGCCACGGGCAGGGTACTGCTCCAAGTCATGCCCCCCCACAGTCACCCCATCACCGGGCTGCCACGTCCCATCACATGACTCAGTGTTCAGAGGCTCAGATGTTGCATTTTAAAAAGTCTTCTGAGTCCTGGTCATTAGGGAAGCAAAGCCATTCCCTGGTTCAGCAAGCGGACACAAACGAGGTGTCCTCGTCACACAGGGGCCCTGGTTTATGTTAATTTGTGAGGTTACAGCTACAGCATGAACAACCCTTTTATTGGTGAGGCACAAGGAGAACCGTAAAAGCTGTCGGGCACCAGGCTGGGGTTTCCCCCAGTGTAATACCCACCTGATGGTTTAAATCCAAAATACAATGCAAAGCAGCCGGGGTGGGCACAGGCTCCGTCTTCACATCAGGTGCAAGGCTGAGCACGCTGATTTGTATTGCATTGCTCTGGTTATTGGGGAAAAAGAAAGCCCTGCGGCAGCAGCAATTATAAAATCTTCTGGAGGAGGGAGAACACAAGGCTCCAGAGACCCTTCTTGCCTGAGGAGCTCTAAGAAGGCAGGCAGTAAAAAAACAGACGTGGGAATAACCCTTATTGAGTTGAAGCAGGTCATGGGGAACAGACCAGCTGCAACACCTGATGGGCACACAAGCGTCCAGCACCTTGGGAGCATCCAAGAGCCCCTCTAGGAGGAATTTTTGAAACTTGGGTACTAAACTCTGCTGAAATCTGGTTTTAGGCACCTGTGTGCAGTTCTGGGTGTCATTCCCCAAAAACACACCAGAATTTATACAGTTGCTGTGCACAGGTGTATATACACAATGTCTTATCTATTACAAGCTGTTTTTAACCCGCTGATGATTTCAGCCCAATTTGGAGATGAGTAAAACTCTCAAAAATAATCTGGCTTCTGTAAGTTTTCCGGAAATGGTTGGAGGAGAGAAACCTTCTTTCTGGCCTGAGTGAAGAAAAGGCTCAGCCCTTAGGAGACACCAGAGAGTCCACACTGCCATTGCCCAGGACAGGTGGGCTCTGCCAACTCCTCTCCCTTCCAGACCCACCTGATAGAGATGGCGGCAAGGGGGCAGGACAGGAGGAGGGAATGACGGCTTTGCATGTTAATGAAGTTGGGTAATAATAATAGTTTTATTTATAAGCACCCCCACCCCTGTTTAATCACTCGGGGCTCTGCACAACAACCACAAAAACAATTGCTTATTAATTAAAACCACACCAACCTCCCCAAAATTGCAAACAGATGGATAAACACATCATATGATATAATATCTCAGGAACTGAGAATGGGAAGGGACCACCTGTACCAGCCGGCTCAGGCAGGCAGAGGTTTAGCCCGTACCTCCCTGGACCCTCAGCTTCACAGCACTCACCAGAACCCCAGCAAACATCAGGACCTCTGTACTACAAGCTGTAATGGGTCCCCACAAAACAAAACAAAACAAAACAAAACAAAACAAAACAAAACAAAACAAAACAGGAGGGCATTACTCATGTCCTAAAGCCCTGCGGTAGCCTGGAAATGCCCAGGTGATCTTGCAGGTACAGTACCAGTTCCCCCCATATATGCATGTTAAAGAGTGAATCAAAAACCTCTTCCTTCTGCCAATCCTTCCAGTCCGAGCTGGGGTGGAAGGAAATGCCCTTGGTTCATGTCTGGAGAGCAACACCATCCTCATCCTCGGTAAAGTCCACCAACCTGGCACTGTCCTCTCCACCCCAGAGCCTCTCTGGGGCTGCAGTCTCTCCGGTGCTTCAGGGGAAAACCCAGATGAGGTCTACAGGTGAACTGTGCATCGGGGAGCCTGTCTGGCCCCGTAAGTGCCTGCAGCTTGGGACTGAGAAAGAGAAAATACGATGCAACACGTGGACTTAACAAGTCCCTTCCCAGCCCTTCAGCGGTGCACGTGTTTTTCGTCTGAGCATCTCTAGCCAGTCACAAGCACAACGGTTTACCTCCAGATCACCTCCACTACATAAGGAAAGCACCATTCAATCCATCCACCCCAATAAACCCGGGAGTCACTCAGCCAGGCTTGGTTCCTTGTGATTTAATCAATGAGGCAACAGTGGCGTATGAAAAGGGAATTTAACAAATCCACCATCCCCAATACCCATGGGGATATTTGACCTCTCCCCCTCAAGCCCGCCGCCCCGACTGAGCTTTCCTCCTGCCTTTCTTCACCGCACCTTTTACACATCGCAGACCTTGTTTGAGAAAACGTTCCTGCAGCCATGTCCCAGGGGGCCTGCGAACGGCTGCCAATGTTTTCGGAAAGGTGAGGATGGGCTGAGCCGGCGCTCCTGACTCACGGAGGCAGCTGGCGGCTCTCCCCGGCCAGCTGGAGGGTGGGAACAGCTCGCCGAAGGACGAGGACGCAGGGTGTGGGCTGAGCATCGCCCAGGGAGCAGCCACATCTGGGGAGGAGGCTGCGGGGGCTGCCAGCTCATGCACGGCTGTCCTCGCAACACCAGGCATGGAGAGGTGGCGGATGCCGACCACACGTCTCCGGGAAGGCATCTCTTTGGAAGAGGGTGAGGAAAGCCCTCTGGTTTCACGTCTCCCTCAGAGCTGCAGCCTGGCTGGGGTTTTGTAGGAGGACAATTTGTCAGGTCCCTCCAGCCCAGCTTGGCCAGCCGTGAGATTTCTCACCCCAAGGTGCCCGAGGAGCTGGTAGCGGGTGAGCCAAGCAAACCCCCCGTCCTCACACAGACCGCAAACGCAGCTCTTTGAGCACAGGTTGGGGACATTTTGGCTTGGATTTATACTGCATAAATTTAGACCTTTGCTTCTCTACAGTCCATTCGCCCCTTCCCACTCTCACGTTAGTGTATGTTATTGAGCAAATGAACTTAACGAGTTGTTGAGAGAAATACTGAATATGCCACCTCAGGTGTCTGTGCGTCTACATCTTGGAGAAAAAACCTGAAAGGGCACTGGGCATTAGTTTATAGAGGGAAGACTTTGTTTGCCCCACCTCCCAGGATGGTTTGGCAATGGGAAGGACAGGCATTCCTGCCCTTCACCATCACACAGGTCCACCTTGTCCCCATCACTTGTCACTCAGGCTCTGCATGTCCCAGCAGCCCACAGACAAGAGCTCACACCAGTGGGGCCAATATTCAGGATGCTCCATGCTGACCAACACCCTTCGCCCTGCAGCAGGGACACCTGGGAAATTCTTCATCTGGAAAAGCTCCAGTTAATGTGATTGACCTTAGTTTCATTTGGATCCTTGTGGGAATGCACCATAGGCTTTCTCTGGGACCAGGGATTCCCCTTCTATCAAGCATATATACCACTGTTCGTGAATTCTGACCCATTATGCCACTTTCTCACCAAACCGAAGTGTTCCCCCTTGGACGAACACAGAGCATTGTATCCCCAGCTGAGTAGTCCTTACCACCACATCTTTCTATTTCAGATGCCAAGAAGAGTGGTCCATGCTCTGCAGGGGAGCACAGCCCTTGGCATTCATCATGCTCTCCAGCGCTACATCCTTCTCTCCAGGGGCCTCCTTTGGAGAGGGACCAGATGTCCCCAACGCCAACTAAAGTCAGTGGGAGACAAGGAGACCTGGGAGGGTTGAGACCAGTTACACAAGCCGATGCGCAGCCCAACAGAGAGGCTGGTGGAGCTGCCAGGGATATATGCCTAAATAGCAGAGGTCAGAGTCTGGCCCAGGGTTGTTAATTCTCATTACTTCGATGACATACGCGGCACTGTGTGGCCACAGCACAGCTGGGGAGCTGCTGTCTTATCAGCTTCCACTCCTGGAAGGCTTCTCCAGCTCTTCTCCTCAAAGGCTGACTTTCTGACTCCATGCAACCACTGAGGAGCCAGTGGCCTATCTCAGGGCTGTATTTGTGCCCTCAGGAAATTACTATGGGCCCTGACTGATCTCCAGTGGACCCATCCAAAAAAAGAATAATACAGCTTTTCTGCAGACAACTCTATCTTTGCTACATACCAATCCCATGACAAACCAGTTGGCACGCAAACGCAAGCACGAAAGCAATTTGGCTTCCCTCCTTCTTATGTTGACAGCTTTAAAGCCGCTCTCTTTAAACTCACCTCCCGTAGGTGGTTCGGCAGCAGAGCCAAAGGCTGTGATTACACTTCCAGAATGTTTGTTAGCTGCAGGTCCCCAGGCACCGAGTTCTGGAAAATATTTTTCAAGCAATGTCCTCAGGGTCAGAGGCAGGTTCTCTGGCTTGTTCCTGGCTGACTTCACACTGGGGTATGCATGCTGCAGCCAATGTGTTTTTTAGGACTCATAGGCAGGCAGACAGACAGATCTGATAGTCTCTCTGGGTTCCAGTCCACTTAGATCCCACCTTGCACCGAGGAGGATTCACCCCTTCGAGCGACGGCACGGTGGTGGGATTTGCTTCCTGCACGGATGTCTGAGAACAAAGCAACCGGCAAGGATCTCTGGGCCGATCAGATAAGGCGGATGCGTCTTTCTGAACTTCATTACTAAAAAAGCACTGGTCTGACCCTCCTCTGCTGGTGATAGCACCTCACAACACGGGAGTGGCTGAGCGGGAGAGTCGCAGCATCGCTAGCAAAGAGAAAAGGTCTTGTGAAGTGTAGGGGGGCTAGTAGAGGTGAACTTTAATTGCAGCAAGTGAGAAACAGGATGAAACACCCTTCTGGTAGCCCACCAGCACTGAGCCTGTGTAACTGGTCCAGATCATCCATCTCCTCACACAAGAAGATGTCCACCAAAACAACCTCCAGCCATTCCCCCGCTTCCTGCAGTGCACAGGTTTGCTCCAGTCAGATACAAACAACCATTAAAGCAGTTAGGACCTTAGCCTCATGTCATCTTAGGTCTAATCATCACCACACTGATCACAGCTTCCCCTGCAGGACACCTCTGCTCTTGGGTGAGACCTGGATTTTCAAAGTGGAAACCCAGCTCAGGCTCAAAACAGGACTGCCCCAGGTTGGCTTATCCTCTTGTTGAAATTGGGTGTTTGCTTACCTTTTGGGCATGGTTATGTTCCTGTCAAGCTCAATCCTGAAGCTATACCTGTGCTTTAGAGCCAAAACCTTGAATTCCTACGAAAATAAAAACCAAAACCAACCAAACAACCCCCCCCAAAGGATTGTTTACCTTTGAAAGGAGGAAAAGAGGTGAGGACATGGTGGAGTAGGAAGCAGCCAAGCAGAAGCAGAGGTCCATGGCTCTCGTTCTCGCAGGGACAAGGGGCTGCTCTGTGACTTTTAAGGGTGGCACACTCAAAACCAATAAAAAGAAAGACTTTACTACCCAGTGTGTGCAGCGAAACTGTTGAATTCCCAGCCTTGAAACTAAACTATGTCTCATTTTACATACACCACCCAACGAGCCTCAGCGCTGCCTCCCAAGTCTGAAGTCATATCACTGGTGACGCTGGAGAAGGGAATGAGAAAAAGGAAACAGGCTGACATATCCAACCTGCTGAAATCACAGTCAAAAATGGCTCAGCTGAGAAGCCAATTTAAAGGAGAACAGCTCTGCGCGAGCTGTACGTTGTTTCGGCTGTGCTGCCACAAGACCTGCACCTTTATTAAATGTAGCTGACAGAGGTCCACCCATTCCTTGCCATGGCTATAGGGCCAAACACCGGCCAAAGCAGCATCCATGCCATCTGAGTAATTTCAATTCAAAAATTAGTGCAAGGAATCTAACGTAAAAGTTACTATCCACTGGGATGCAGTGAAGGTCACGCAGTTGTGTCTGTTTGGGACCAAGCCTCTTGGCTTCTCCTTTGCAGCACTGAGGCCCACATATGGAAAAACCCAGCATCCCATTTCTCTCCTCTTGCAGCTCTTACACAAATGAAATATAGCGGGGTTTTGTACTCTTCTACTTTGTCAATTCTGTTCACATTGTTATGCAAAGGAGAGCAGAAACTTCTTAGCAAAACCATAGAGAATCATAGAATCATAGAATCACCTAGGTTGGAAGAGATGTTTAAGATCATCGAGTCCAACCATCAACCTAACACTGCCAAATCCACCACTAAACCGTGTCCTTCAGCATCACGTCTATGCGTCTTTTAAATACCTCCAGGGATGGCGATTCCACCACTTCCCTGGGCAGCATCTTCCAATACTCAATAACACTTTCGGTGAAGAAATTTTTCCTAATATCCAATCTAAACCTCCCCTGGCACAACTTGAGGCCATTTCCTCAGGATTTCCTTGGGCCAAAACTGCATAACAAAGCATATATTCTGTATTTTGCAGTCTGGTCTTACCAAAACCAGGTCTTTGGCCATATATGTTAATGTTCTGGCATTTTTTTCTCTACAAAATTAGCTCTGAGTAGAACCTGTGCACTGACAAGTCACATTGCTGGAACACAAGGGAAATAGTGGGAAGTAGAAAAGTTATTAAGACTATAATTAGAATGCCCAAAGCTAAAGGCAGAGGCAAACTCTGCCAGGAAAGGTAGCTTTCCTGCCCCGGAGGCACTCTGCCCCTAACCCCATAAGTTAGACATGACTGGTTCACCTCCTCCAGTTATCAAGTAATTGGCTGGGAGGGAGAAAGGAGGGGGATGTCCCAAGAGCCTTGGACACCTGGGGCTGATCTCTGCATATGCAGGCATGCTTCATCTGTGTGATTGACACATGCACACACACACAAAAGACTTCTTGTAGGCAACCTGTGGTCTTCTGAAGACACATTGGCATGCGGTATACCATACCCTCTTTACTCCTTCCTCACTTATTTTCCGCCTGTGTGTTTATTGAACAAAGCAGCTCCATAAAGAGCTTGGGCTTTTATCTTCTGTGTCAGGGGATCCAGCAATCTGGTAGCTTGTAGCAGCCTGGAGTCCCCCATCTCCATCCTTCAGTCCACCAGTGCATGAAAAATACATTCAGGCTCCCCAGGAGCCACGTGAGCGCTTCCACGTTACTGTAACTTACATTCAGAAGTTTTTCGTTCACAAACTTTCCTCTGGAGTCCTTTTCTTAAACACGGATTGCTTGTAATATTCTTGACGTTTATTCATTGCATCTCTAATAACTATTAGTATTCAAGAGGTCATATTAAGAGCCTGGTGGGCTTCCAGCCGCAATTACCCTGCTTTGTTTTACTTAGTTGTCAAAGAGCTGGTCTAGGGGGTTATGTTTGTTCTGCTGAAAGAAAGCTTTATGGCATGTTTCAGGGCTGACATTATGACACTAGTAGGCCAGACAATCTGTCGTTGGAAAGAATTTCTGCAAATCCCCAAAGTTGTTCTGCATTTCTATGTTGTCATGTAAAAAGCAGCATCTGCTCTGTAAGGCTGCCAAAAGAAGGTCATATTTTTATTTTTACCAATAAAAGGAAAGGACAAGCCTGCGGTTCAGGCACTGGACGAGCCTTCAGACGGCTCGGGGTTCGCTTCCCAATTCGGCCGCGAGCTCCCGGTGTGACTTTGGGCAGCGTGCCTAGCAGGGGACAGGTACCTTTCCCTGTTTGGAAAGGAAGGCAGTGCCTTCCTTCTACCCTTCGGAGTAGCATCCTTTTCTAGTGTGACTTCTGGGCAGGAGTCATCTTACTTGATGTATGCATAAGCAAATAGGGTGAAAATGGTCCAGCATCACAGACAACACTGGTCACTGCATTTCTACCACCCCTCATCTTGTCCCGCTCCCTCTGTCTCCTCTGCATCTACCATTACCTGTTCCCAAGATGCAGCATCCTTTTTTTTTTTTTTTCCCCAATATATACCTCCCTCCTAAAGGAGGTTTTTCCTCTTGGTTTGGCCTTGCCACAGCTCTGAAGACAAACAGCTCCCATTAAAAACGTTTCTAAGGGAGGGTTATTTTCATGCCATCTTTGCTAATGGCATCTCTGTTGGAAACTGTCAGTTGAATGCTGTTTGACACTTCCCTGGCTGTCACACGCGGAGGAGAGCCAGAAAACGGGAACCTTCTTTCCAGAGGAGATGAGATTTCAATGGAAGTGTCAGTTTTTAACTTAAGTCTTCTCAAATATTACATTCACAAAAAAGAATTCACCAACAGCTGCACTTCTAAGAGACCAAGGGACTGATTATATCTGTCATGCGGAAAATATATTGCCCTTTGAATGATAGGTGTGTACCCGAACTTGCAGCACATCTATGGCCAATGAAGTGACTTCAAAGGTGGTGGTGGGTGGCAGCGGCGGTGGTGGGCTGGGCTGGAGGCAGGGGAGAGGCTGGGGTGTACGCTACCTCAGGTGTTTTCAATAAATCTCGGGTACTTCACACAAAGATGCTTTAAAGCCCTTTGACAGCTTCAGCATTTTAACACCTATTTTCGATTATGCAATAGCCACTATTTGTAAACAGGTTAAGAAAATGGTATAAGTGAGCTGCATTCATATTTTAAACAGAAAGCGCAGCACTTCAAATGCAAATAGGAGACATCCTGTCTACAAGGACGTTTAGCCAATTGCTTGATGCGTGTGGTTTCAAAGATGGTTGACTTCTATCCAAAAGACACAGATGGGATGACTTAGACACAAACAGCTTTTAATTTACCACTTATGTTGCGTCTTTACTTTACCTGCTGCTATTAGAGCAGTAAGGGTGCAAACACAGACCTAGAAAGAGCGTTCCTGGTTAGAGCCCCTGGCTAGGCATGGGGAGAAACTGTCCTTGAAATGGCCCTTCTGCACTGAAATGCCACACTCCCCAGAGTCAAAAAAACCCACAGAAATCAAACAGAGTAGACCAGGTCCCCTGTGCAATGGGCAATTCCTCGTCTAACTTAAAACACGGTTCAAAGGTTCAATATTTTAGCGTCTAGGGACAGAGCTGTAGCCGAAATACTCTGCAGGATTCAGTGGGATATCCTTCTACTGTTTTATTCCCTCAAAACAGTGGCACAGCTCTCTTGCAAAACGTATTAAGAAATACAGTGGAGTTTCACACCATTTAAGTATTAAGGCAGATGGGTAATCCATACTCAAGATATCCAGATACTCTGAGGGGTGATCCAAAATCTGCTCAGCTCCACAGAAAGGAGACTCACAGAAACCTCCATGAGCTCTGGATCAAGCCCAGCAGGCATCTACCGGAAAGGGCAAAGAAAAAGCCAGTTTATTCAGTTGCACTAAAACAGACAAAATAGATAAAAATAAAACGTATGAGTGACCAGTCCACGTGTCTACAAGGGGCATAAGTTTCCATCGACCTCTGTGCCTCAGAGACATGAAATAATTGCAATTCTTATGTGCCAAAAAAGCCCTGTGTAAATATTGCTCATTGCTAAACAAAACAAAAGGTTGTTTGACCAAATCAGATGTGACAAAACAAAAAGAACACCACAAGGAAGTAAACATGTGAAGTCCACATTTTCTGAATAATGCTCTAAACGAATATTTTGGAGCTTGGTTTTGTGCAGGTGCTAGGAAGTTTTATACTCAGAATGCCTGGAATATTTTCTCCACTACGGGGAAATTAATAAATACTAGTACGCTTGAGTCTTTTGTGCCAATACTAACCATTAGCTTTTGGCTTCAAGCCACAACTGTCTACTTCGCAGTGGATTCTGCCACCAAGGGAAAGGTCATTACGGGCCTGTACTTTCTTCTCGTTAGCATGTTCCAAAATAATTAACAGAAGTTGTTCAGCAGATGGTTCCCTTTCTGTCAGCAAGTACCTACAGTTTAATGGGTTATGCTGGATTCCTCACCGTGAGTGGGTGAGGCTGGAAGGAAAATTAAAATGTATGATCTTTGATCCACCCACTTGTAATTAGTTCTTAGGGTTTTACATAATAGAAAATAGAAAGGAGGTGGGAGAGGGGAAATGAAATCACTATAAACCAAGGGATCAGCAGCAGCCATGTAAAGCTATGATTACGTTATCCAACGGCATCTCATCGCTGCACAGGCATGGAGCTGTAATTGTTTCAGCTGGGGATTTGAAGATTTACTAATTGTATGTTTTTCAGTGTCCTAGTCTGGAGATGCAGCAGGAAACCACAAAAAAAAAAAAGGAGATGCTTGTGTTTGTAAACTGAAAATGATGATCCTTTCATGCCCTTGCAGCAGCCAGAGGCCCAAGCAAGAGAAGATGAGCAAGCAGCCAAGCTCTTTGCTGCAATCGGAGAGAAAAAGCACCCTTGCCCCAGGAGTTTACATTGTCAGCAAACAAAGGCTGGTCGGGAATTGGGATTGCTAACTTCATTTACAAAAGGAAAACCAAAACGCACATCAAGAATTTAAGGGCTGCCTCTTCAAAAAGCCTGAAACTGTTTCCATTCCATGAAAAGCACGGGGGTTTAGCCAGCTGCAAACTTTCGCCTCCCTCCAGCCCCAAGGGATTGAGCTCACCTGAGCTCAGCTGTGTGGTCCAGATCCCCTCTGCTTCAATGAGGAGAGGGTCTGAGTCACCCCGCAGAGACTGTGCCTCTCCGTCTCCTCTGGCTGGAGAAGGAAGCCTCTGTACAAGACATCACGCTGACGGAAACACTCCAGTTTCCATGGAAAAATAATAAAAATTAACCCATCCTAATTATTGTTGTTGGCTTTTCTTCTATTCTTAGCTCCACTGTTACAGGGCTTAGGAGGGTTCAATGTGACAAGCCATCGCTCAGCTTCTGTGCGGTTTTTCTCAGCACTGTCGCAAAAGGGATTTTAAAGGAGGTTTCTCAGGAGGTCTAGAGGTACCTATGTGCAGGTGTTTTGGTTGCTACCTTCAAGTATGGGAGACCACAAAGTCCAGCAGGCATGCAAAGAAGGTGAACATCAGGGACCTGTGCAAAGCTTCTTGATCCTGAATGGGAAGTGACAAGTGGTGTGAGAATAGGACAAGAGACAAAAAGGACTGGTACAAATGAGATGGGGAACCATCTAGGAAGTGCACTGGAGGCGTGACACGGTGAAAGCCACATGCTGGGACAGTTACCTTTGCAGGAGCTTTCTAGGCAGGCAGCAGCAGTTGCAATAAGCAGAGATGACGTTGTGGCACCATTGAGATAGGAAGAGCTTGAAGAAAGTTGTAGCTCCACTGATGGACAGAAGAAAATACATCTTCAAGGTGTGCTGCAGAAGCCACCAGTAACTGTTAGCTGTAGGTATGAGAAGGGCTTGTAGGTAGAGATGCTCCAGAGCTGCAACGTGAGGAGCAAGCTCTACGTGAAGTGAAGAGATGAGGTGAGAAGCACTGCTCCAGGGGAAGGAGTGAGACACAGAGCTGGGAGAGGACAGAGGTACAAGACACCACCATGGGCAGTGTTGCAAGAGGAGAAGGTGTGGACTGTGCTGATGGCGGGCTCAGAGAGGGGTTTTTAGAGGATTTGACAACCCCAGTCTGTGGCCAAGCCTCAGGCTTGGCTCCTGCTGATGGCCAGTGAATAAGACCAGCAGCAAGCCATGCTGAAAAAGCTATGTTCTTAAAGAAGGTGTGAGTCTGTTCACACTGACTTGCAGCGTGAACATGCAAAGATATGACTGGCTGCCCAAATGCCAGTAATGGGACTGGGGATTGCAGGGAACCAAGGAAATCTAGAGGGACATTTGGGATCTTTGCACTGAGGACCTAGTTAGCTAATGAGCGTGTCTTTGACATTGTCCTCTCTAGCTACAATTTGAAGACAATACTCTTCTTTTGTTTCTGGGAGAAAAAAAAATATCCCTTAGGGAGCTGTGGTATTGTTTAAAAAATACAAAAATTAAAAAGGCTTTTTACTGAAAAAGTAAAACCAATTTAACTCTGATGGTCATGCATTAAGAAAAGAGGACATTGGGAATGATGCTGAGGGTGCTGAGCTTACTGAAACTGCAGAAATAACCTCAGGACTTCAGTCAGTATAAAAGGAAGAAGCAATCACACGTATGTATGGCTTCATGGAGCTAAGAAATGAGAGCCCTGAACAAAATCATCAGCATAGGGCAGACAAGACAGGCAAATGAAAGTAGCTTTGGTAACAGGACTTTGAAAAATCTGAATAAAAGCCTTTTTTGGACAAAATGCTGTCTACAAGAGGCACTGCAAGCAAGAGTCGGTCATGCACTTGATTCTGAGCATGTCCTGGGCTCTCCATACTCGCACGGAGCTCTTGCCTCCATTACTTTCTCCTCCTAATGCACATGAGCTGTTTCTTCTCAAAATTAGCTCACTCTAATAGCATGACAGGTCTTCCAGCAGTGTCCCTTGTCATGCATGAACCCAGACCCTCTCATTCTCAGGCCACAAACTTCTGTGCTTGGAGATGGAAGGAGCAAACCATTAGCATCTATATGGAGTCAAAGCCACTAGAGGGAGTCGATGTGTTTGCATGGTTTACACATCCATTCATCTTCTCTTTCTCACTCTCCCCCTTGGAAGACAACAGGAACAGAAAGGGAGGAAAACATACGGGGAAAATGCTCAGGACATTGCTCAAATCCCGTGGTGTACCCTCCAGTAGCTCCACTGCCTTCAGTGTTTCCAGTGAGTGGGATTGCTCTGGGTTTCCAGCAGTGTAACTCAGGAGAAAATGGTCTGTTGGAGTCCCCAGGAACATTTATGTATGCCTTGAGATCCCCAGGAGAAGCAAGGGAAAAATGAGAGTCCAAAAAGAGTTGGATGGTGGAGATGATCGAAGGAGTATGCATAACCTACAGAGAAAGGCTGGAGGAATTGTGTTGGTTTGGTTTAGAGAGGAGAAGGCTGCAGTAAGGGACAGGGCAGTGGACTTGGTGTAAAGAAAATGCTGTTTTAAAAACATCAGGCCTCACTTGTTCTCCATGACCAATGTGGGAGGGTGGGTTGATGGTTCACACCCTCCATCTCAGGATCCAGAAAGACTTACCCTTACATCACTGCAGCGAGCTGAGGTAGGAAACTTCTTGAGATCCCCCAGCCCTGCACTTCCATGAGTTCACAGAATCATAGAATGTTTAGAGTTGGAAGGGACTTAAAGATCATCTGGTTCCAACCCTCCTGCTATGGCCACTAGACCAGGTTGCTCAAAGCCCCATCCAACCTGGCCTTGAACACTTCCACAACTTCTCTGGGCAACCTGGGCCAGTGTCTCACCACCCTCACAGTAAAGAATTTCTTCCTCATATCTCATCTAAATCTCTCCTCTTTCAGTTTAAAACTGTTACCCCTCGTCCTATGGCTCCACTCCCTGATCAAGAGTCCCTCCCCAGCTTTCCTGTAGGCTCCCTTTAAGTTGCACTTAAAGTTGCACAGAGTTGTTGTACTGTGTACCACAACCCAAAGGCAAGGAAGCAGGTACCAAAGGCGGGGATGTGTAGTTGTCTGTGATCGTCCATACAGCCAGCCCTTCAGTATTCCCTTTTGGAATGAGCACCGTGATTAGCAAAGAGGCAAGAGTGTCCTTTGACACAAGGAGTTCCTTGAAAGCCACAGAACCAGTTAACCATTCTTTCCTCCACGCTTCATGACAGCCTAGCCTTATGCTGCCCAGCGTTCATCGCACACTTAGCCAAACTCAGTCCTCTTCTAAGGGCGAGCATGCACCACTTCATCCAACGTTGCTACCCAGCTCCACACAGCAACCTTCGCAGCAAGGACAAGTGGCTCTGGCTCTTCATTGCCACCGTGGTTAGCACCTTTGGGACTGACATATCCTCTGGAAGAGAAACTTGACTGCTAGCCTTCGAACTAAGCAGCCACGACTCTGTAAATGGGATTTTAAAAGCTTAAGTTTCGCAGGCTCAAGCAAGACTAGTGACACTCTAAGACAGAGGGAAACCTTCTTATAGTCCAGCCTAGACTATCAGCACATCCTGTGTCCTCTGCAGGTTGTCTACAGCAGATGATGACAAAAAGATGGTGGCTGGATGTTATGTTTATGAGCACCAAAAAAGGGTAATCTATTGCTCTGTTTTTACAAAGGGAATCCAAGCCATTCAGTGAAGAGATGTCAGGAATGTCCATGTGACGAATGGAGTTTTCATCAGAAAATGATGAGTCTAAACTGAATTTCCTGGAGGAACATACCAGTTTGCACCGAATTTTTTTCTTGAGAAAAGCTGCTTGTGTCTAGCTCAATATTTCTCATGAGTTACAGGCTGTCCTGAAAAGCCCTTCAAAGGGACTCAAGGAAATGCTCTTTGCTTGATATGTGGGGGAACATCTACTGCTCCCCTTGTCAAGACTCAGCTGATGTGCAGCAATTCACAGCAATCTAAATGTGCATCTAAGCTCCTCCAAAAAAACAGAAGTCCTCTTGCAAGTCATACCTTAAGCCCCTTTCTTAGACACGCAATAATCAAGAGGACCAAAATACACCAGTAAAAGCAGAGTTAGTAAAAAATAGGAAATGAAATGAAATTGCAATAAACTTCTTTTTTTCTTTTTCTTTTTTTTTTTTTCTTTTTTTTTTTTTCTTTTTTTTTTTAATTCAAATTAAACATTCTGTCAAAACTAAGTGTCACGGACACTTCAGCACCACAGCAGCATCTACAGTCTGTTCCACCAGAGGTCTTGCTCTGTAAGCATGCTGTAGATGGACTTGATTTGAAGTGAGACAAGACCTACCACACTGAGCTCTTCACTCGTGAATGGTCATTCTAGTTTTAATACAAACAAGTAAAGCTGGAATGCAAATTCACCAGTCTTCCTCAGTGAGATCTGTGCTTCCAGTTTGCTTAAGGAGATTTTCTTTTGAGAGACCTTTCTACAGCTTTATCTTTCTATCTGAAAGCTTCCCCGTTTCCCTGGATGCTGGCACGACAGAATGACTGCACTCAAGTTCCCCAAATAAAGTACTGACAAATTTATTGTCTGCAATAATATTTTCCTACCTCTGTGAGGTGGGTTGAACCTATTCCACTTTCCCCTTAGTAAAAAACAACACTGATGGCAGTAATTTATGTTTTGGTCAAGGCCAAGAGGACTAATTAGAGCATATTAAGCTGAACCGTGCAGGCAGTTGCTGCTCTTCTCCCTGGTACAGATCCCATATGCCATACGCATCCTCCTGTCGATGTTCATGAATGGCTGCTCACGGGCTGGAAAGAGCATTTTGTTAACAGATATTTGTGCAGTTCCTTAGTAGGAACTTCCCCTGTTTCCGGGATTCCTTAATCATTTCCCTAACAACCACGGATAACAAACGTGACCTTCTCATGAAAAATGAGGCTAGGTCCATAAACATGTTATTAAGAATAAATGAAGCTTTTAGTAGAAGGGGTTAGTTGGGGGTCTTTGCTAGGCTGTTAGCCCCTGGAAACTTGAATGTAAATAGAAAACAATTAAAACCGGAGCCCCGAAGGATACTGCACTCAGCAAGGGAGGCTGTAATTAGGTTTCTGCTGCCGTTAATCGCTTCTAAAGTGAGTGATCATAAATTACAAACATGTTCAGAATCCTCCCAGAGCACGGTCTGAAAAGCCGTCTTCTCTGAGCTGGCTTGGGAAAGGAAGAGAGGGAGAAAGAGGGAAAGGAAGAGGAGAGGAGAGGAGAAGAGAAGGTTTTTCCTTCCTTCTTTCCTGCTCTCCCACGTGTATCAGTCNCTTGGGAAAGGAAGAGAGGGAGAAAGAGGGAAAGGAAGAGGAGAGGAGAGGAGAGGAGAGGAGAAGGGAAGAGAAGGTTTTTCCTTCCTTCTTTCCTGCTCTCCCACGTGTATCAGTCAGGCTTCTAAATTAACATTGGAATGGGAGGCTTAGGCTAAACCAAACCCCAGCGTTGTGTCTTTTCCTTTAAATACACACACACACGCACGCATACACTCATGCACAGTTAGTTAAATGAAGAAAATGTATCTCCAAACATCATATTTAGTTTCATTAGCTACTGTTGCTTTCTTGGAATCCACTTATAGCACATGAAGATAAACATTCTCTGAGTGATAAGGGCGTGTTTATAAACTTTGTTTGGGATGAAAGAAGCCCTAACTGGTGTGTTTTTATAGTAGGGTTAATGGTGCTTTACTAATCCTTTGCCTGTGACCAAGAAACACAGACATCTTGACTTCCCTGTGAGACGCGGATGCATTTTCCTTCTTCCCTGGCCCTCAGCGTGTAGCTGGAAGACAATGCACCACCCCCAGGCTCCACGAGGGTGAATTGCGAAGCAGCAGCATCACATTCCTGGGACTTCACCACTAGACACTCAGTGTTCCCAGAGAGCAGAATTAATTCAACACACTGTTATTTTACAGTTTGGCTTTGGTTTTGGGGGCCTTTTTTCTTTTTTTCTTTTTTTTTTTTCAGAAAACCACCACAGCAGATGCTCTGCAGCCTCTGAACTCTCACGCAGGTAAAGTACCCAGCACGTCCACCCGGCACCTCCAGTGCAGTGTCTGTTGGAGGATTTCAGCCAAACGTGAGACCCATTGGACAGGGAAGGCTCCAGCCTTATTTTCATTTAATCTGCGACTTCACCTACATCCCTCGCGCCGGCTCCCCGCCATGCACGCAAGTCATCGCCCATGGCCGCGCTGCCCTCAGCTTCCTTAGCCACATCCTTTTGGCTGCTCCGTTTCAGCTCCTCGCTGGTAAACTGAATTGGAGGCTTCCTCCCCCCGCCAGCCCCTCTGCGTGGTGTAAAACCCAACCTTCCCAAAAGGTCAGGGCTTTCTGTTTTTCCAACCTTCTGTTTTGAATTTAGGAGACAATGGCTCGCAGGGAGCTGAGCGGGGGTAATATGCCGCAGTGCTGAGTCACAGGAGTCCAAGCTGAATTTTCTGTTAATGCTGAAACACGGCCCTAATTATGATACACAGAATTATTCTCCGACCAAAAAATGCTACAATGCTGAGAGAAACGGAGTGCTTGTGCCCTTGCACATCCATCACCAGACCACCTAAACACCATGGGCTAAGAACGCTTCCAAGCATTTGCTTCCATAAGCAACGTACTGGTGATAGTGGTTTTCTTAACAGTTGATGTTGCACATCTCTACGACACCTACCAGCAATGCTTTCAGCCCGCCTTGCTGCCCAGGCATGTCGGGGACCTTCCTACACCCCCTCCCTGGCTTGAAGACATAGTTATTGTGGCTGGGCTGCTAGCAGGACTGGCCCAGGAGGAGATACAGGCCCTCACTGGGTCCTTGTCTCTTCTACCAGCTCTCCAGCTGAACGTCACGTTCGAGTTCAGAAATTTTGTTTCCGGAGGAAGCCAAGGAAGGAGCCAAGGATCCAAGCAGATTCCAGAAAGAAGAATAACAAAGATAAGAAGCAATCCAAAGGCCTAGCTCTAGGGCATTAATGTCTCTTATGAACTGATGGTGATGTGAGGACAATTCTGTAGGTATAGGTTACTCTAGATTGCCTCATGCAAGGTATCCTTCTTCCCTCTCAAGCGGCTCTCAGCATCAGGATCCTATGAAAGCACATGGCTGTTGTAGACCACAGTTCTTACTTGCTTCTCCCTGCTATGAAAAATAGTAGCTTAGACTGCCCCCCCTTTACTAAAACCCCCCGTCTAGCTATAGGCTGCAGTGGAGCAACCACCACTCTCTGCAGATATCCTCTGCCAGAACCATCTCAGCACACAGCTGTTTCTCAGATCAGTGACGGATGGATGGCTATACCAGGAGGTGTCATTCTCCCCCCATGATCTGTCAAAAGCTGCTACTGAAATATGTCTAATGGGAAACACTCAGGAAAAAAGCCAAATAAACACGGGCTGGAAGAAAGCATTGGGCCACCCTTTACTTTCATCAGACCTAGCCCCAACCTCCCTCTTCCAGCCAACACCCATACCTGCAATGTTAACGCACTCTCTCTAGTAGGGATGTTTTGGTACAGTGACATTTCTCAGCGGGCTTTTCTCAGGCCACCTCAGGTGCCAAAGCCTCTGGCCTTGCCTAAGAAATGGCTGCCCGGCTATGTGCTGCTCCGATTTTCTTTCCAGTACTCAACTGACTGCACCCATTTCTCCAGGCTTGTTAAGACTCGCGCTGCAATGACAGAGCACCACGTTTCTAGCAGGGTGCTGTAACATTGCCAGCAGCAAACTCCAGACGAAGACAGAGGTCCACCTAGTCATGGGGGAGAGCAACCACAGGCACCTCTGACAAATCCACGTGCTTTGCGGAAATGAAAAGTTTTTCAGCCACATGTTACTTTATTTTAATGACTTTCCTGAGAAAGGTTTGAAGCAAAGCATGGGATACTGCCCATGGCATCATTTCATAATGGATATCAGCATGGACTTTTTAACGTGCCACTTGTTGCTGTACAGTCAGGGTCTCTCTGTCTTTCTCTGGAGGCCTCATCCTCTCTCACCAGCTGGAGGCAATGCGTGTTCGTATCGCCATAGGCCCCAGAGCATCTAAACCTTTTGGTTTGGAGCAATGTCCTGCAGGAACACGGCCAGCCCAGAGGAGACTGTGAGAAATTCTGTCCTCTGGAGAGTCCTGTTTATTTTAAGCAAAACAGCTAGTTTACATGTTGGCCTTTTAAGCAAAATACTCTGGTTCATTCTGCCCTGGATTTAGTTATGTAACCAAATTGCTATGTTTTTTAAATAATCTAAATGGAATTTGTAATGTCGCCTCCCAAGGGAAAGGGCCCGATTCTGGTTTTACAGCTAATGCCTTCACACAGGTGAGACTTCACCAACCTCAATGCACTTGTGCTTGAAGACTGCATTACTCATCTCTGCCTTGCACCCAGGACAACTGAGGCACAGAAAAATGGAAGTGAATAGACCTAAGCTACTGAGCAAAAGAACATCAGAGCCAGGACCTGATGCAACACTCCTGAGCCCTGGGCTGTCTGCTCACTGGCATCGCCTCCTGCCATGGCAAGGCATTGGGAACAATCCAAGGTGACGTGAATGCTGCCAACCTCTGGCCGCGTGACATTCCCAGGAGATGGTAGACTCAGCCTTTGACTGAGCCAAGTTGCCCTGAGTCTTGGCCCATGCCTTCCTGCCTTCCACATCAGTGCCAGACCTTGTCCCTAGGCTGTGCCACCTGGCAGAAGGTGGCCTGTGGCTTAGAAATGTGCCGTGTCTGGTTTAAACCCCCAGTTATGGAAGGTGTGTAACTTGGGTCTGAGACACCCTGAGGACTGGGGCTTGGACAGTGGTGTCAGGAGAAGTAACATCAAACCCAATAGCTGTGGTCAAACGTTGCACAATGTGATATAGTGAGGTACAAGTGTCTGACTTTGCCCTTTCAAGTTTTCTTTCAAGCTGCACCATATATTTGTCCCTGCCTCACATACGTTCCCTCAGAGCTGGTCAGGTCTTGGTGTGCAGGGATGAATTTCTTCATAACTTTCCCATGCAGTGCTCTGTGTTTGGCATCTTCCCATAGGTCTGATCTTCCTCCTGGAGGGCATCAATCTTAAAAGGACAAGCCAACCTTTTTCTCAAAGCCAAAATCAACAGTTTGGAAGGTTGAAGTGTATTTTTGGTAACTTACTCTACAGGCGTGTGTGTCATGGACATATTGTAATCTTCTACTTTTGTGTTAATTCACCCCCAGTAACTTGGTATGGGCAGACTGCACCCATGTACCTACTTGGGGACCTGTGTCCTTGGCTCCTATCTTGGGGCTGATACACAGAAGTAGTTGTGAGTTCTCTTCAGGTGCTATCTACTGAAGTCACTCTTTTGATCAAAAGTCATTATTTTTGCTTACTACAGGAGACCAATATCATGTTTGTCTGCCTCTCTACTTTTTCCCAGCCCAGACCAAGGTCTGCTGTCACTTGCAATTGCCACTGTCTGGGTAAACCAGAACGCAGAATTTCTGGAAAACTTGCTTTTGTGAGATTTCCAAACCAAATTAATGAGTTGTGGAGAAACACAGCCTTTGATGTATGTACAAATGGCATCAAGCTCTCAGCCTTCTTGAACTCAAAGAACTCTTAATCCTCAATGCCTTCCCTGCAATTAGAGCAAGGGCAGTTGGTGCTCTCCACACACCATATAACCAATAATTCCGTGTTTTGGCCTGGAAGCGTCTACATTGGCAAGGAGCTGCTGTGTAAGAAGTCCAGCCTAAGCCATGTGTGGTTAGCAGCAGCTCTGAATTTTTGCAGTGCCTATTTATACAATTTGGATTGACTTTGAATTCTACATCTTAATTTCTTTTCCGTCACAGTACTGTGCAAAGGAGTGAAGCCCCAGTCTTGTAACGGATCCTTACACTGTCAGTGCATGATCCAAGGCTAAATTTCTAATAGATATGTATGAGTCCTGGCATGGCAGATGGCTCTATCCTGTGTTGAATTATGGAGCATATTGTAACATACATAGTTGTTTGATAGACCTTAATTATACCACAGGAGGGAGCCTGTATGGTTTAGCCTGAAAATTATGCTCCTAACCAAATTCCAGTCTCCAAAATTTATCAAACATCT
This sequence comes from Burhinus bistriatus, assembly GCA_013397275.1. Taxonomy (NCBI): domain Eukaryota; kingdom Metazoa; phylum Chordata; class Aves; order Charadriiformes; family Burhinidae; genus Burhinus; species Burhinus bistriatus. Next base: position 2,923 of record VYXH01002578.1, on the reverse strand, counting down.
ATTAATATCACCATAGAAGCTGATTATTTTAGGTGACTTGCATATAAAGAGGAAATAAATATAAAATCTTAGGGAGGAAAAATTGCCAAGATGGTTTTGAAGCCCTGCATTCTTCTTCAGTGTGTACTTCTTTATTTATAATATCATTGAACATGAATGTCATGGTTCAGTTCCTCTTGAACGACATGGTGAGGTTCTTCTGTCTCTTTCCCCAGGAGCCAGGATGGCATTGACTTCAGTAGGATGAACCCTGCTGCAAGCCTTCCCTCCCCGCCACCTGCTCCCTTCCCTCTCAACCCTCTCTCTTCACCCTCCCTCTCATGCAGGGACACAAGGTTGTTGGCAGGTAAAAGTGGGGTGGCCTCACCAGTAGTCACCTTGGTCTTCCTCTTTCCATGCCCTGTGTGCAAGCCTAAAGCATGCTGCAGCAGCTCAATACCTCTGTCCTCGCTTCCATCCCAGTCCCCACTGTGGCCAAGGACTCAGGGAACAAAGGATTTGGGGTGGCCTGTACTGAGCCTGGTCCTGTTGGTCCTGTAAGAGACCTGTCATCTCCTGTCCCCCTCACGGGTAAGCTCACCATCCGGGCCCGTGCTTCCCTTGCCTTGCTTGGCCGTGTTCCTCAAGGTCCGTGTGCTTTGGCTGCCACTCTCTGAGCTCTCTGGTTCTCAACCCCGGAGTTATTTCAGGCAGCGCTGCATGGTTTCCCTTCCAAGGCTTATGAAACGCTCTTCTGGGACTCTTCACCTGACTCATTGTTTCCTCTGCCACCCCATGCTGGGAAGCACCACTGTGCTGATGACTTCTTTGGGAAGCTCCTGAGGAGAAGAGAGCAAGAGTAGCCAGGCAGAGCTTTTAACCCACGGGTTTATCTCCACGGGCTGAGAAGAGTGGGGGTGGGTTTTTTGTTGTTTTTTCTTTTCTTTTCAGCAGTCCCTCTGCTTTAGCTCCTTCTCACTTTGGAGAGATTTGCTTTCACTTAGCTGACACCCAAACTCACACTTTGGACATCTCACAGGCCAAACTAAAGTGCTACAATACGGACCGCTCCATACTTAGCAGGACACGCCAAATTGCTAAATGCCGTATAACCACACCCATCATCAAAGGCCCATACGCTCCCATTTCATCCGCTCAATTACAAACCACAGAATGACTTTGTTTTAGTCAATGGCAAACAGTCTGACATGGAAGCCACCCACCTTCAAAGCGCTTTTGTTTGTTTGCTATCTTACTCAGGCTGGCTTTTCCCGCCACCTTCTCGCTCCTTGTTTCAGAGCAGCCACTTACAAATGCGGACATGCTTTTCATTTCATGTATTTTTCCTAAAATTGCAATTTCTGCCTCAGGATTTTCAGCTGGAAGCGAGGAAAGGGCTGTCTTGGTGCAGACGAAATTAACCCTTTTTCTTCTTCGCTGATGATCTGCATTTTTTCCCCTATCCACTATTTTTATTTTAAGAAACTTTTTTCCCCTGAAACTCTCAAACAAATTATTTGTTAGCCTTGAGGCTGCTGATTTCAGAGTATGAACGAGTACGGTCCCAAATCTATAAACTCTTTCCTGTCTAACATATTCTTCTTCCTTCTCAGTTGCTCCACTTATTGTAAATCACAGTACCTCTCATAAGGACAACAACAAATTCTTCTGCTGAGAGGCAGACAGGAACCCATCTATATGTTAATAAACACAGGCGTCGCATAGACTTCTTATGACCTCTATCATCTACTCTCTTTTAGCCCAACTTCTTACAGAAACAAGGCCCTGTTTGATCAGATTATGTGTCCATCTGCCCGTCACTCCTCACCAATTACTGTGGAATTCCCTGACCGTTCTTCGTTGGGTTTGATGAGGTCTTCAAGATGTTAAGTTCCTACAAGGTCAGCGAAAAAATAAAAGGGTGGCCAGAAAGAAAAGTTGAAGCAGGAGATCAACTCTTATGAAACATCATCAAATCCACATGGGCACTCACATTCAAATCACAAACCCATAGGAAACCGAGATTTATTAATCCCATCACTGGTGGAACAGCTCAGACTTTCTTTTCGTTTCTGTTTTTGTTTGTTTGCTTGCTTGTTTTTATGCTTGCTAGAACAAATAACTCGCTCTGGTGGAGCACTACAAACTTCACAGATCCAACCCAAACACAGTTCTGGCTACAAACACTCAGGAATTTGGGAGTCTTCCATCCAGACCCACATCCAAACCAATCCAGCTGAGACCTATAAGGAGCAACACAGGCAAGGAACAACTTGTCTGAGTCTGCCCTGACTTTTGGTGTCCCTCCTCTGTGGAGAGCCTGGATACACCCCAGCCCTGCTTTTCTGGTAGATGCTGCAGATCCAACAGTACAGCACAGATGAGGCCATACCTGGGATATTGTGTCCAGTTTTGGGCATCTCCTCAGTTCATGAGAGATATTGAGAAACGGGGAGGGCCACCAGCATGGCTTTGTCAGGGTTTCTTCTCAGTCAGGGCAGACACTATAACAAGGAGCAGAGGCCTTGAAACTCAAGGGCTTCAGATTTGATGTTAAGAGGAATGCCTTCATTAGAAGGTGGTGCAGCACTGGGACATGTCGTTTGGGATGTGGGGGAAATCTCCATCCTTGGAGGTTTTCAAAGCTCAGCTAAAGTCATGGATGATCTGATCCCGTTCCATGCAGAACTTACAGACCTATAGAGATCCCTTCCCACCAATATTTCTGTGATTCTGGGAACATACTTAATTTGTTTTCTTTCTTTCTTATTTTGTTTTTCTTTTTTATATCACTTTGCCTTCAAAGAGGGGAAAAAAAGTTTGGCTGGATTGACTCAGTAAACCCCCCCCTCATCACCTTCAAATGCCGTTATTCTGTGACTGGATTTTTCAGGTTACAAAATACCTGTTCCTTGGATAAAGAAGACACTAATCTTCTGCCTGC
>VYXH01002576.1:43199-167422 GCA_013397275.1 Burhinus bistriatus | reverse complement strand
TGGCACAGGTTACCCAGAGAAGTGGCAGATGCCCAGCCCTGGAACCACTCAAGGTCAGGTTGGAGGGGGCTCTGAGCAACCTGATCTAGTTGAAGATGTCCCTGCTTGTTGCAGGGGGGGTTGGTCTAGATGACCTTTAAAGGTCCCTTCCAACCCAAACTCTTCTATGATTCTGTGATTCTAAAAAAATATCCATCAGCACCAGTGAGAAAACAGCAGCAGTTCCTGAATCAAAAAATAAACTTCTTCAATTATCTGGAATAAGAGGAAGGTATAATCCAATGCAGTTCATATTATTACAGGTTTGTCCTCTACCTCCCACATCAATTTCCACTTAATTTTATTTCTCCTGTAGTACAGCTGATTTTCCCTCATCCAAATCTTGATCTCAGATAGGCATCAGGAAAGTAGAGGTGCTGAAGCATCTGTCTGCAGAAAAGAGAGCTACTTAGAGGTGCTTGCATGTTGGTCATTTACAACAACTGAGCCAGTGAAGGAGAATGACGTTTATCCCACCCAGAGTCCACAGGCAAGTCAGGGAAGCTCTAGCAGCATCAAAGACACATGGCAGATCCAAAACAAGCATCAAGAGAAGTGGATGCATCAAGAGACACAGACAACAGTAATTAGTCTGTGTCTCCCTTACTCCTGAAGTCCCAAAGAACAACCCGATATCTGTGGATGGTTCAGCAGTCCAAACTCAAACTCAACAAACAGATAGAAGTCAAAGATACTATTTTAAGACCCCAGATAAATGTTTTGAAGCCCAGCGTATTCATCTCAGTGGTGTATGCTGAACCCTCTCTTCATATAAGAAATAGGTAAACTCATTGTACTTCATAACAGTTCCCTAGTGACACAGTGGCTTTTCCAGTTACTGTGTTAATAGTAGCTATGGAGTCCTTCATTTTGATGTTTTTGCTTCTGCCGTCTGTCCAAAACCTTCTTCCCTTGGTTTTTCAAACTGAATCTACGTTCAGGCATTAATTTCTGTCTGTCATACTAGTAAAGATCAGTTTTGCATCAGGATGGCAATGACGGGCAGCCACTGTAGCCTTGAAACACAAGTGCTGTATCAAATAAAACCTTAGCCAAACCGGCATGATTTATTTTAAAATAATGAACTTCTCATTACTACCAGACAGTTTCTGAATAAAATTGGCAGATGTGAACTCTGCCAAGCTTAGTGGTAAGGAAAGAAAGATTCAGTGGAAATGCCATTTTAAATTTGTTGTTTAATCACAAGTCTGGATTCATACACCTAATTTTGATGTGTAACTCAGGTGAAGACCTAAGTGAAGAATCTTGTCACCCTGCGCTCCTTGGCACACAACTGGAGAAAGACAAGCCTCCAGATGGTAGCACCAAGTTTATTTTGGAAACACTTTTCTCTTTTTCCACAAGTGGATTGAATATTGAGTGAATCAAATATTGAATGAATCTTGGGCAACATGGGATTTCTCAGCATTTCTTTTAATGCTAAAACTAGCCAAAATTGGTAAAAGTAGACCTTGTCTTAAAAATAAGTAAAATTTGATGGCTGTGGCTTCTTTTTCCCTAGATTTTATTAGAAACCACATCCAGTATAAAAATGAAAAGGGACAAAGGAGAGGAAAGTTCAAATAGCATAAGTGTAAAATACAAAATGTTCTCCTGAATCCTGAGTTATAAAATATACATTTACCTTTATAGAGTCAGTTTAATAAACATCCTTTTCAAATGCTCAAGATTCCTGTTACATCTTTATCAAAGGGGAAAACAGTTAAAGAAAATTCTACATCAGTGCTTGACTTAATTTCCTTCTTTTTTTTTTTTTTTTCCCCCCAGCAAGAAGTATTAGGATCATATGTAAGATGCTTTATTTAGAACCTGAAAATTTATTTTATTTTTTTCTGTTGACAACCAGAAGCATTGGGTGGAAAAAAAATAGCAGAACAAAGAGCTCTCTAGAGATATTTCACGTTTGCTGACTCACTACATCATCACATATGACACTGAATTATTAGTTTCAGCAAATACTGAAATAGCACAAGAAAGCTTTCTTGCTCTTTTATCTTCACCATTGTTCTTGGATTTAAACAACACACACAAAAACCTTTGGGTAAAACTACAAATATTGAAAAATCATAATTTAGAGTGGTGTTTATGGTACAGGATGCCTCCTTAATCATACTGAGATAGAAGGCTAGGAATATAGTTTCCTTGAGCTCAGAGGACAATTTGGCTAGAAAACATGTTTCATGCTGATAGCCTAAGCCAGAGCCTGTCAGGACTTCAGGAAGTTTTAGCAGGATTCTTCCTCTCCCTTTCTTCATCTGCCTGAGTGACTCTGCTCCTGCAGAGAGATTGAGACCGTGGCCTGTTTGATGAGCTCTGCTGATGTCCGAGAAGCCCGCACGCAGTACAGCACTTTTTTCAATCGTGGCTTACTTTTGAGTTGACTATTTTCAGACTCCTTTTAAAAATATAAATATTGGTGGCTATCAAAATTCAGGTAAGTGTGCAATATAATCCGCGTGGGGTCTCAAAACAGGGGTGAGCAGCTCACCCTGCCTCCATCGCCCGCACTTTCCAGTACCGCTGACATACGGACCGACCTCTCCTCACCAAAGCCTGGGCTCCACTGCTGGCATGGGCTTGTTTGATTCCTTTGGTCTTGACCTTAGCTGTAAATTTTTAAAGTGACACTGTGTTGGTCTGTATTGCAGGAACGATGAAAGGTAAATGTCTGGGTTGTATTATGACTTTCATGACCTTCTGACTGGGAGTAGAAGTGTAATACTTCACCAAAAAAATCCAACCAAAACAACAACTCCAGACTTAGCTGTATGTAGGAAGCCGATAGTTTAATATCATCTACCTTGATGCAATAATAAATAAAATTATAATACTTTACATTAATGTAGACACTGAACATTTCTGAAACGAGAATTGTTACGTATTGGTTAATGTTGAAACTGTGAAATGATTAACACCAAACTGAGGCATGCTTGGTTTTTTTCAGAATTAATTCTCAAAAGTAGCTACGCTAATTCTTGTTTTTAGGCTTGCCTACCTGACTTTTTTCCTCCTGAAGACAAAGACAAAATTCTCAATTACCAACATTTTACTGGAATTAGATTGTTTTTCTACAAGCTGTGGCTTTCATATGCACTGCTGTCATTTCTTTAAAATGCTGTGTGTGATGGCAAGAGAAAAGGAGAAGACAAAACACGAAGTGAATGGATCAGTACATTAACCAATGTCATAAACTGAAAGGAAGGGATAGAGAATGATCAGGAATATATACATTACAATTTAAAATAATAATAATTACCATGGATTTATTTTAAATTCGCATTACAATTTACTGTGCTCATCTCAGACACTTCCTTCTCTTTCATTTCTTCCCATACCCATTGAGAGATTTAAACACCTTACTTGTTAGTAATAAGCATTGATTCAGCATCCCTCATGAAATGATGCATGATTTTACTCCATCACAGATAATTTCAGAAACATTTTGCTGCCTGCTTTTATCTGCACTCTACTTGTGGAGAGGATTTGAAAAGGTTTGCGTAGTTGCCTGCTCTGCAGTAATGTGAGGATTTTGTTATCCAGCTGAGCTACCATCGCTGGTTCACGTAGCTTGGATTCCTTCCTTCTGCAGACAAAATCTCACAAAACCTCTCCCTGAAACACAAAGGTATAGCAGAGAAAGGGCAAATGAATCACCATACCTTTCCAGTGGCTATTTATATTCCTCCTGGAACATGGCAATTAGCGCTTCTCTCAGCCCCATCTGATCACCTTGTTGTCCTCTGCTTGTGCACCCACTTAAATAGTTTTTAGACAGAGATCTTCAGCTGCTTCTGATATCAGATCCAGTCCTGCTTCCAGCCAAAGGCAACAGACCTATACTACCGACTTAAACACAAATGGAATTAAGTAGCGCATCTCTTTGGGTCCAGCAAAATTCCCACATCTCAGTCAGGTTCGCACGTATACACACGTTCAGAGCACGGCATCCCAAGTTCAGGACATACTACCTGCCCCACAGCTGTGGGATATTATCTTCCTTGCGCGTGCCAGCCGTGATTGCTGACATTCCAGCTTGCATTTGTGGGAGACACCCTCAGATTCACGGACACGCTTGCACCCTTTGGTAGTTTCTCTTTCATTACGGCAGGGAAATAGAAAACCTAGTGCAATACAGACAACACTGACATTCATCTAATACAATTTCCCCTTCTCGTTCCCTGTGTCTCAGTCTTTCTTCAAGCCTCTGCACTAAAACACCCACCCAATAATTGTAGAGATTAGTGCCAAATAGTCGACAGAGGGATTTGGGTATCGAGCTCCTTGTGGCTATCTAAGAGGCAATCACGGTGACTTGCATTTACCGAGTGTTGTGCTTGCTCCAGGGCAAGGACAGTCTCTCCAAGATCCTCATGTATGAAGTTTCCCACAGGGGTGTCGGGAGCCCTGCCTGGGGCTGCCAGCTGCTGGGGGGACCTGCTCAGAGCCCTCAGCGAGGTCCTGCTGATTGTTTCCCCCTCAAAAGGGACATCGTTCCCTGGCAGGTGCATCAGTCCTGGTAGAGTCCCTGGCAGGGGTAGCAGTACCTGCAATGGGTGTCAGTCCCTGGCAGGGGTAGCAGTGCCTCTAAGGGGTATCAATCCCTATAAAGGGCATCAGTACCTATAAGGGGCACCACTTCTAGGGTTATTGATCCCTACAAGCGGTGTCAGCCTTCAGCAGGGCTATCAGGCCTTGACAGAAGTAACTGTCCGTATAAGGTGCGTCAGTCACTATGAGGGCTATGAGTGAGTCCATATAAGGGTTATGAGTCCTAGGTAGGGGTTTTTGTCCCTGGCAGGGGTATCAGTCCCTATGAGGGGTATCAGTCCGTATGAGAGGTATCAGTCTGTCTGAGGACAGTCACGAGTGATCCATGCAAATTGCAGCTTGAGTGCAATCAATAGATGTGACAAGCAGCCGGCGCTGGCAACCAGGGACATAATGAAGGTGTGACTGTGTAAACGGCTAACAGATAACAATGCTATAGGAAATTATAGGGCAGTGCTGTATTGAATAAGTGCAGTGCAAAATGAGCTGCGGCTCGCAGGTCATGCTTCCCCGCTGCTGAAGTGTCTCCTGCTCTTGTCCTTTGTAATTGTAAGTGGCAGCAGTGGCGGCTGAATACGATGAGGGCATGTATCCAACCCTCATTTGTTCTGCATTACAATGCAGCCCTCGCTGCCAGCAGCTGATCCAAAGTGTCAGTGCCCACCTCCCAAGTGGACCAAGAAACCAGTGAAAACTCCATTTACTTAGGCATTAGGAAGGCTGTCATTAAAACAAGGCTGTCCTTGAAACCACGCTGAGTGTCTGAGCTGATGCTGTAAGAAACAGGGTGAAACCTCTATGTTTTGTTTTTAAAAAAACATGTTTTCCACCCAAAGAAACACAGCAACCTAAAGCCTTTTCTTTCAGAAAGCAAAAGATCATATGTAGAAAGTACAAAACCTTGTAATTGTCTTATTTTTAGGTTTAAAGGAATATTTATAATATATGAAATAATTTTTGTAAAACTTGTAACAGAAGAAGCTTTTGACTACATACAGTTTTAATACAGCAACTTCTTCAGATGCTACTATTCTTCTTACCCACTCATTAATATTCAAGGAGAGAAAGAGTAGCTAAAAAGTGTTCATTGATTTTTAATTTCATTTCAAAGTCCAGTGATATGAAGTCCTTCTCTGCAATTTTGTTCTGACGTTTGAGCAAACTCAGTGGTTGTTTTCTGAAACCTCAGGTCTTCAAGACTGTTGGGTCTGATTCCTATTTAAAGGTTTACAGATTAAGTTTAATATTTGAACGTAATCAAAGACAAGGAGGTAACTCAAAGTGCTCTGCAGAGTTCACTGATATTTCACCGTTACTGATCGATACTTTCTGCTATTTATGATCACACCATACATCCCTTCCCCCCTCTTCATAATACCAGGCAATTTTATTTATGGTTTTCCTCACCTTAGCCCTGAGAATGTCCATTTTTCTGGTTAAAGTAAAGCCTACACTAAACAAAACACTTTCTCAATTTCTTTACTAATGTGCTGTAAACATAGATCAGTATTTATTCTGTAACCTTGTTTTCAATCATTTAATGTGGCTGTTTACTTTCACCGTTATAAAGAATCAATTTGTTTCTTGCAAATGCATCTACGTACAAATGAAAATGAATTCAAGGCAAAAAAATTCAAGCTCTTGATTCCTTTTTTCTTTTCAGTACTGTGAACAAACCCTGCCTTTTTTCTTCTGATTTCTTTGGGCCAGACAGCTTTCAGCTGAATCAGGGTGGGTGTACTTCCCAAGCTCCGAGGAGTCCACAGCAGGGTTTGCATCTTGATAGCAAAATGCCACAAAAGCTCAGTTTTGGCAGGTGCCCACATATTCTGATACCAGAAGGTGCTCCGGAAGTCAAGGTTGCAAGCAATGGTGAATTTGGTATCTGTAGAATCCTCTGCTTTTATTTTTCTGTTGTCACCTTGGTTATGTAGTAGCAGTCATCAAGGAAACAAATCTGGGGTTTGCCCGTTCTCTGCAGAGGCGGATCACGGTGCTGAGAAAGACCACGCAGCCATCCGTGAAACCTTTGGCCACCCCCGCAGCATCTCACCGCTGGATGGGAAGGAGACGTTTCGGGAGCACAGGCTGGCTGCACTCCTCACACCAAGGGGCACGCGGGACCGGGCCTCCCCTGGGAACAAAATCAAGGGCCTGCCAAAGTTAATCCTCGGCCTGATTATCTCTCCTGCACATCGCTGTGCTTCCTGGTTAGCCCGGGATGGCTAACTGTGCTGCGAAAGTGTGTAAGGAAAGATGCTATCATCCCCTATCTGTCTAAGCCAGAAACAGGCAATACCAGTAAAGCCCGTCTTGTCCAATTTCCAGTTCAGCTTTGCAGACTCAAGAAGTGCAGATAGTCTGGACATGCTTTAGATAAGGAGCTGAATATCTGGGCGTTTTCCTGAGTGCTGAACGCCACGCTTCATACAGTTTACTAAATTGTGTCACTAAATTTTTACCTTTGCTGGTAATAGACTTTTTTGCTTCAGTGTTTCTTCTCCCTGCCTCCCAGCAGCACTGTTGGTAAATGCACAACCACCAGTGTACACACTGTAGTAGCATTAGTACTAAAATGTGCATATTTGCTCAGTGCGCTTGGGTTCTTCAGTGAAGCCAAGAGCAAGCTGCTCACGTGCTTACAAAGCTCTGTGCCCGCAGTGAGAGTTCACTTTTAAATGTGTGATGGAAAAACACACCTTGCCTTCCTGTCTTTGTAGAAAAATCCCGTGTACGTGTGTAGTACAAATGCACTCAGACACAAAGATGAAAGCGGGTATTTTGTTTCTTTCGCGTACAGCCACAAAGGGAACCCGGCGTCTTTGCAGAGCTGTAATTGCCAGGTGCCTGTTTTAGAGGCAGGAGGATAGATAGCTGGTTTGGCATTGGGCTAATCTTTTGGAAATGTAGGAAGAAGAAAAAAAGGACTGGTTACAAATAAACCTCTCCCCCATACTGTCTGAAAGTAAATGTTCATGCTCAGTCCTACCTCTTTCTACACAACATATTTAGCCAACATTCAACGGGTTGGCTTTTTTTTTTTTTTCTTTCAGGGACATTCAGCAAATTTACAGCTAATTTTCCCCTTACTTGCCTTTCTGGCTGCCTTATCCCTTAACTTACTTTTTCTGGCTGCTTCTAATGTGCCTCTGCTGAAGGATACCTTGCTTCTCCTCTTGGTTATCAAATGAAATTGGATTCCTTAGGCATAACTATGCTTGCACCCCAGCTCATTTGTGAGAAATTTACTGGTGATTGCTCCTATTTGAAGCACGAACGTCTGAAACAGGAATCCTTTCCTTAGGACAGGGAGGCCAGCCAGTGTAATACTGCTCTTCCAACCTATGAGTTGTATGTCAGCATTTAATTTCTGAGGCAAATACTATTCAAAATTCACTATCTACTAACACGTTTCACAATCCTCTTTCAAAATTCACAGTCAGGGACCAACTGACCAAGACTAGGGGTGGGGAACCTCGTAATTAAATTGGTTGAGCTGTCCCATCTTAAAAGCCAAACACATCACTGACAGGATGCTGAAGGCACCGGAGGTTTGTTGCAAGGTGAAAACTGGGTAAGCTCAACCTTTGGGCGAGGGGAGGAGACGGGGGAGCGAAGGACGCAGACAGCTGAACTCCAGCAAGTATTTTTCAGTAAATATCACAAGGGCCTTTTGTCTCCATCACAATTTGCAGTTAGATAATTATCTCCTTTGTTATCTTGCTGTAGAACCAGACTTTTGTATCAGCAAAGACAGACTCAGTCACTGGCGGGTTTACAGAAAGGGAAGATGAAGGAAGCGGGGACAGGGATGGGCACAGGGACGCAGACAGGGATAGGGTAACATGAGGGAAGCAAACAGAGCTGAAGCGATGCCTAAATCCTGCCCCACAGACTCAGCACAGTAGTGCTTTAACTCCACCAACACGCGCAATGAAACCAGTAAGGCAGCTTGCCAATTGAGGTGTATTTTCTCCGTGAATAAGCGTAATATCAAACGCTTCTCAAAACCTGCAAGAGTGGTTGCTTTTCCATCTTGTTCTCATGCTTACTGCCCTGAAGATGTCTTCACTGTGTAACAGTGAACTGCTGGGGACCTTCAGTGTCCCAGTACAGAGAAAATTCCCAAATGCTCTGTGGGAAAATCTTTCAAAGGTTTGGATTTCTGGGATTCAAGCACATCCTGGTTTTATCTTTGTTACGATGATCATGATGAATGCTCAGGCTCACTGTCAGTGTCTTGTGAAATAGCTGTTTTCTCACAGACAGCTTCTTGACTGAAAAATGGTTTTTCTTTGCCCCAGTCTTCATGGACCTGAGCTGACAGAATATTCAAAGTAGTATATTCAGCAACATGCAGCAGAAGTGGGAAGCGAAGATTTGTGTGGTGCACGATTTGTTTTGTATGGGTAGAAACTAGGGAATACACTTCAAGTAATCACAAGGAGTCTTTTTTGTTGCTGTTTATTTCAACATTATACATTTTTATGTGCACAGCCTAGAAATATACCAAGAGGAATAATTTTATGAAATTGAATTACAAAAATACATGCTTCCTCTCATATGCCAGTTCTTCTTTCTTGTCTAAAAGCATGATTTCCCCCTTAGATAAAGAGTACTGCTTCATGCCATATCTGTCTCTTTTTATTATACTTTTTCAATCAAAATGCTCAGGGATGACAGACAGAAAACTCATGCTCTAGGATGGAAGCTAAATGTTAACTACCAACTGCTTACAACATGAGGAGCTTAGAAGCTGCAACTGCTGACCTTGCCACCAGCTCCTCCATAGTGCCAAAGAGGAGCATTTACCATGCTGATGCATTTTATTTCCATGTCAGATTATGTACTCGTTTTATACAAATCACAAGTTGACACAAAATGTCTATGAGTCAATCTTTTTCCTTCATGTATTACTCATGTAAGATCTGTAACAAAATCCTCTATTTTCTGCACACGACAAAGCCTTGTTAAATTAATCACACTGCAAATTGGAAGGAAGAATTACGCCATTTCTCTTTAGAAAAATTAAAAGTATTGACATTTAAATAGTATATTTACCAAAGCACTTTGAATAATACTGTCATCTATTTTCTGTCTATTAAAAAACATGTTATAGTGTAAAAAAATGTTTTTATCTCTGTCTCCACAAAAGCATGGCCAACATTGTTTCTATTTAACATTTTATCAACTGAACTAGAGAAGAGATATTACCTCTTTGAGCACCAGCCAAAGGTCTTGCAGCTAATGCTGACCTCTGTCAAATATAACACATTGTATAGAAAGGATTGACAATTATTGTTCTGCTGTATTTTGCAAGACACCAAGGGTCAGAGCAATGGAACTGTTACGTTGCAGCAGAGCAATAATTCAAAGCTTGTTTGCCTGCGCTGGGTAAAGCTACTAGGGTCAAAAATCGTTGTTGTGTTAGAGTATAGACAAAATGTTAAGGAATTTGTAAATAGGCTTGCAGTTTTCCCAGTTATTTTATTTGTTTTCAGGAATTTCCTTTGTGGTTGACAGGTATTCCAAATCAGCCCACTGTCCTCCTATGACAGCATGATTATTCTTGTGCAGAAAATGATAAATCAACCTTTTAATCTCAAAGATTCAAATTGCGTTGAAGCTTTATCTAACCTGCTGGAGAGATGAGGGTCCAAGTAGAAAGGGAAAAACTTTCTTATTTCTCTGCAGCATGTATACAATAGCAAAAGAAGATTTACAAATTCATAACAGACATTTTGATTTCTTTTGCTTAATTTTTAAGGCTATTTAAAATAAAAAGTATTCCAAGATACCTCTCTGCAAAGCCCCTGATTGCATTTCCCTGTGGTGCATGGCCTTCTTTACACTGCTAATTTCTATTAAGAGCATTCTGCTTAGTTGAAAGAGGATTAACTTACATTTTTGGCATTGAAAGTACTGAGTTTGATACCTTCTTATCATCCTATGTGGATGCATCTATGGTTCAGTGCAAACACACTATAAAAATAAAAGTATAACTAAATATCTCTATATAATCAACTGAAATGACAAACCCATTCCCATTGATGTTGAAGTCAATAAGGGTTTATTGCAAAACATCAATACGAACAGGATTAGATATAATACAGAATATAGTTATAGTTCATATATATACAAATATATATTCATAATACAGAAGAAAATATGAAGAATATCAATGAGCTTGTCTAGGTCATGTCTTTCGCTTACTGTAGGATCATTTTCTGTGGCACATTTGCAGTATTTTGGCTCAATCAGCCTGTGTTTGTCAGCTACATCACTCTGCTGCAAAACTAGCAAAAATTGTATTGAACTATCTAAACAGGAGTACCATCTACTGGGCTCAGAAAGCAATCTTTCTGACCTACTTAGCACTGCTAAGTCCTCAGGTAGTGCGTGTGGTTTTGTGCACTGCACGTTCAGTAAAAATATGGTCCAAGGGGAAAAAAGTCTACAACAAAGGTACTGAAATGAACAGAGATATAGGGAACATCTGAAAAAACTGGATAGTTTTTATGAGGGAAGACATGCAATGGAGCTATAGGGTAAATTAGGAATGGACTCAAGAACTGACACTGGGTTTGAGTGCTACTCAGGATAAGAAGAGACATCAGTCAGAAAATTAGAACGCATTAAGAATTGGGCTAGATGTCAGAAATTTAGAGTCAGAGCAGATCACCGCTGCTTTCCTGCTGTGAACATTTATGCATCTATAATGAATAAAACTCACACGACAAGTTGGAGTCAGGAACTGGTTCTGTTGCGACAGAGTCCATGACAAATCAGGATCCACTTTTATAGGCATTGTAGTTACTTTCTGAAAAAAAGAACACACTGTAAAAATGGTCTGATCTCTGCAACCATGAATGAGTTCACACAGGTATGTGGGCTGGCTGAGAGGAACAAGTCAACAATGGAAGTTTTATTTCTTTGTAAAACAGGTGCTTTGGCATGTGGTCTCTGCCACTGTTCCAAGGAAGGGAAGAATCTGCTGGACAAGAAAGCAGTCAGCAGTGTTCAGGAACAGACTGTATGAATTAAAATAAACTATTATTCTAAGTGCTTAAAAAGGGAAACAATTAAAATAACTTAATGAAAGAAAAAAATCTACCCCAAACCCTAATCTTAAAAGAGGATGATTTTACATTAAATTCCCAGGCCTTAAAATTCCAACATCAGGTCTCAGTGTATCTCTTATTATTCCATCAAGCTTCTTGTATAAACAGTAATGTTACAAAGAGCTGCCAAATGTTATGGTTCAGGATAAAAGCATTGTTTTCCTCCAGCAGGTGACGGTATGGAAGGAAGGCATGGTAAAAGCTGAGCATGTAGATTATACCTCATTCTGATTACCTCTGGGCTCCCCAAATTAAAGTCAAATACTGCCTAGAAGCATCTATTGCTTATGTGTGGGAAGCACCCAACCTGTGGAGAGAGTGGGTTAGAGTCTTGAAAGCTGCCACTACATCATTTTTCACAGAATCACAGAATCACCGGGGTTGGAAGGGACCTCTGGAGATCATCTAGTCCAACCCCCCTGCCAGAGCAGGGTCACCTAGAGCAGGTTGCACAGGATGGCATCCAGGCAGGCTTGGAATATCTCCAGAGTCGGAGACTCCACCACCTCTCTGGGCAGCCTGTTCCAGTGCTCTGCCACCCTCAAAGGAAAGAAGTTCCTCCTCATGTTGAGCTGGAATTTCCTGTGTTCCAGTTTGTGCCCATTGCCCTGTGTCTTGTCACTGGGCACCACTGCAAAAAGACTGGTGTCATCCTCCTGGCACCCTCCTTTTAAGTACTTGTAAGCATTGATGAGATCCCCTCTCAGTCTTCTCTTCTCCAGACTAAAAAGACCCAAGTCCCTCAGCCTTTCCTCATAAGAAAGATGTTCCAGTCCCCTAATCATCTTTGTAGCCCTTGGCTCTACCCTCTCCAGCAGTTCCCTGTCCTTCTTGAACTGGGGAGCCCAGAACTGGACACAGTACTCCAGGTGCGGCCTCACCAGGGCAGAGTTAAGGGGGAGGATAACCTCCCACAACCTGTTTGCCACACTCTTCTTGATGCACCCCAGGATGCCATTGACCTTCTTGGCCACAAGGGCACATTGCAGTTCCATGGATATTATGCTCATACAAACACTTTTGTAATGCCTTTAAAATAAAACAAAAATAAATATAAGACATGGAGGATGAAAATGGTTACAGACCAGCAGAGGGACAGCCAAGGTGCTGATGTGCAAGTCTGCTCTGCATTTCAAGCTACCTCTAATATCCTGGAAACACATACAAGACTTTGAACCTCACTTACAAAGGCATTTGTAGCTACACTTCTCCCACCCAAGGAATATGTGTGAAATCACATTAATCAAATTATCTTCTGTCCAAATAAATCACTGAAATATGTGTACAGTACAAAAACATTACAGCAAACCAGTTCAAATAGGTTAAAAACTGTACCAAAACTTCATCTTTCTTCTGAAGCAAACAAAACAATAAGCCAAAGTTGAAGATTTAGATAAGGCATCACTATGCATATGTCTTGGCTGACTGCTGGTGGTGTCATTCTGTGCCAATTATGGCACTAGTGGTGCAGCTAATCTAAACAACTTTGGTCAATTCCTAAAGCCATCTTCTGTTATATGGAGAAAAATGGTCTCTCTAAGCTCCCTCTGACTATCACTGGAGAAATAAGTTCAAGTTAGATGATTCGGGAAGAAGTGTATGAAAGAAAACTCTAACAAAACCAGTTTGTGTGATGAGAGCAATGAAATTGCAGGTGTGCCAGAAATGAAGCGTTGAAGTTACTTGTGAGCCTTGGGTGGGATTCACTCTTAACGCCAAATCCTGATCCTCCTGTTGCTGCAAGAGTCACAACGCCATGCTGCGAGGTAGGCAAACTCCCGCTTGCCATAAGGCTCAGGATATCCTGCAGAGGAGCAGAAACACTAGTCTTGACCCAGCCTCTAGTGAAGTGTCCTTCAATTCCTTGATTCTAAAGATTCACTGTGTGGTTAATTCTAGTACGCACTAGCACTGAGAAGACAAGGTTTAAAGGCAGCGTCCAGAGCTGATGGGAGGAAGAACCCAAAGTCTAGTGATGACCTGAACAGGACTATCTAAAGTGACTACCTAAAATCCTGAAAATCATCCAGCTCTATTTTGCTGTGAGCAGTTTTGAGAGCTAAGAGAAATATCCGAGGCTTTCTTCTGTTATCTGATGATGGTAGGAATCTGCCCTTGAGGACCAGGGGCTATCAGTAACTTTGCTTCAGTAAAAAACCCATGTGGGACATGAAGGAGACATGCAGAAAAGCAAAGTTATGCCAGTGCTTAAGAGTTTGTCATTGACATGGCATAAAATAAAGGCAAAATGAAGCCTAGAAGCCTGAAAAAAAAAAATTATTGCTTTTAGCTTTCTTTTTCATTGGAATAGTTGATGAAAAAGTAGTACCTATGACACGGGGCTTCTTCTGAGATGGATATAATTGTTGCATCTCTGATAGTTTAAAAGAAAGTGGTTTTTAAATTTTTGCGGAAAAATACTTTCTCTTTCATATGCAAGTTCAAAATCATGATTACTTTGTGATAGCAATACATTTTAATTAACATTAATTTTGTTTTTCATCAGCCACCTGCTAATAGAGATGAGGAGGATTATTCTTTTTTTTCTTTTTTACAGCTTACCATTTAGAAGATATAACTTGAGTGTTTATTGATAAACTAATAGAATGCACGATGAAATGGCTCTAGCGTTAAGCTGCTAAACGTTGACCAACAAATTAATGTTATAAAATATGTATAAACTACAATGTGATTCGTGTTTATTGAACCATGTATGTCCTTGCTGGATAAGCTGTCAGTAAATATTTTATCAGATACACATATTTGAATTAATGCAATTAAAGTGAAAAACAGTTCATCAAAGCATTGTTACATCTGGGTAGAAAACAAAACCAATAGTAATTACCATTGTTAGATATAGTGTACAGTATATGACATTACACCAAATGGAATTCAAATCAGAAAAAAAAAATTCTGTGTGGAGGTTTCTTATGCAAGTGAATAAGAATAAAAGCCTCATCAATTAAAGCTATTTTGGCACAATTCCTGCTACATACTGGTTATATATCTTTCATTTTTTCCCCTATACTGCTCTTATCTTGTCTGTCCATAAGCTCTTTGGGGCAGAAACATTTTATTTTGGGACCCTGAATGCAACCAAAAAACTTACAGTCAATAAAAATTACATTGTTTATTGTCAACCACCAAATATTTGGGTACCTCAGCTGGTGATTCCCAGTATTTCTCTCTTCCCACTAAATGTCAGGAGCCGCAACCCAAGAGCAGATTTTCCTCCAAAGCAGCATCCCAGTTAACCAGTCTTGCACGTTGGAGTTGTCTGCAGAAAACGTGCGCAGCAAACATGGCTGGGGCAGCACACACTCTGCACATGACCGAACTTCATTCTTCAGGCCTCTCAGCCCATTACAAATTTAAAAGAAAAACGTCCCTTTTACTTTACCCTAATGATGTGCTGGAAACAAACCCGTGTCCTTCCCTGTCAGCCTGCCACTCTGTAAAAAGGCCATGGTGAACTGTGATCCTCCACCGAGGTCAGCCTCCTTGTATACAGCAATTCTCTCATGAAGGTGGGAAGCAGGAAAGCCTGTTCTCTTTCACTACCCTCACCTCGACTGCTTGGAGACAAATGTGGCTTTCTAGGCGTCACTGTGGGCTGGATGGGCTGTTGGCCAACATCATGGCAATTCTCCTGAATGTCTGCTTGGCCCAAATGAGGAGGTCCCAGTTTGCAGAGGAGCAAATGAAGTATGAATCCAGGGAGAGATTGTAATTCATGCTTTTGGAGTCACGATGAGATGCCTTAGCTGCTCTGTGCTGTGCCCTATTCAAAAGATACTTACTGAATAAATCTGAATAATGAATGAATGAGAAGAGACTATTATCTGGTCTGGACGTACAAAGAGGCTAAGTTTGTCAAATTAATTATTCACTGTGAATTATTCACTTAGCTCCAACAACCTCTCCATAATCCATCTTCTTCTGTCCCTCCCAAGTGCTATGAACATGGTCTATACCTAGCTTATATTTTAGCCTCGTTCTTTGAGTTATGTGTGATGTAGATTACAAACATGGAGCACAGACTCATGATAGCACTTGGAAAAAAAAAAAAAGATTATTCTATTGAAAATGAACATAATAGCTGGAAAACAAACAAACCCCAAATACAAATAGCTATAAAAAAGTAGATAGCACACTGAACGTATCTAAGATCCCGGTCTTGCAAACATGTGAGCATGCGCTTTATAAGTAGCAATCTTGACGAGATCAATGGGAGGAGGCATGGTGCCAGAATTAAAAATAAATTTATAAAAGGAGGAGTCAAAAGAGTTCATGGTTTGAAACATGAAAACACTTATAGGGTTGTGGCAGTTAAAATAGAGCATTAACAAAGTTGAATCTTTTATAGTTAAAGCTGTACTTCCACTACAGTCTTTTTTATTTCTTATGTTCATCAGGAACATTTAACATTTTTGTATTACTAAATCTCAACAGGTTAACTAATTTAAAATATTCAGATTTTGCTACTGCTAGTAATGCTGAACAATACCTTAAACTCTGCTATTGCAGAGAATAGGAAAAGGGATGACACGGTCAAATTTTAATGCAAAGCCCTAACGTACAATATGAAATATGAAGAATATGGCCTACAAGAATTGAGCTAGAATCATAGCTCAGAAACCCTTCTGCAGTTCACCTAGTTTGCAGAATGCATGAATCCCAGAAAACAAAATATTTTTGAGACTAAGGGCACAATGTGGGCTTTATTTTTATCAAGCGAGTTTGAAGAGATATTTAAAGCTAATACTTCCCTTTCTTTATGGCGTATTTTGTTTTATGCTAAGCAGAATCCAAAAAGACCCTATTAATGAAGATGGTTTAATGCCTGTGCATTATTATAATGCACTCCTTTGTTCTACACTTTCTCTGTGTGTCATAAACTAAGTCATTAATCAATGGGTGCTGAAAAATAATTGTCTAGTTCTTAACAATCTTCTATTGTTGAAACATTTGGAATTTTAAGATAAAGATGTACTGGCTGCTCTGAAAAAAAATGTGGTTTAAGATTACCCTTCATGGAAGTGTGGGCTTATTGTTAGAAATGCAAAGCAGATGACCTGGTTTTAATGTGTTTTAGTGCACTGTTGTTCAATTGCCTATTCAAATTGTGCTCGAAAAGTAGACTTCATTAATGTCACAAAATAATGATTTTTGTGGGTTATTTTATTGTACTGGCACATTAATTAAATGGAGAAGCATCATAGAATTACACAGGGTTTAAAAATAGAAGTACAAAATCTTTTTGGTAATAATAATAATGATAACTCTTAGTCCATTTAATACAATTTAAGAATTATATTCTTTTTGTACTTCTATCCTTGATACCAGATATACATAAAAGGCACATACTGATTACAAATCACCTGGGAATGTGTGTCTATAACAATCCATTTCAGTGACTCACCTAGGAGATCCATCTGACAACCTTCATATAGGCTGGGGAAATTCTGTGGAAAATCTTGTAAAGCTGAAGGTTCGCAAATAACACAGAATAGTTCTTTTCCTTCTGAGAGGAGTACTGCAACACTGGACACCAGCTAACTTCTACCAGCTCTTTCAGCTCTACCAGCACACTGGTTTGCTTGTGAGGGCCACAGAGTTGCCTGGAACAGCACTCCATTTGAATGCCCTCTAGTCCACCTCAGGCTCTTTTAAATAACCTCAGAATCTGAATAAAAGCAAGAACAGCTCTTTTATCACAGCTTTTCTCTGAAAGCCTAGCTACAGGTACAGCTGCTCAGGATGCTGGAGGTGAACACAAAAATCTGAGTCACACCTATGAGATGTGAAGCAAAAAAACCCCACAAAAATTCCAACATGCCAAACTTGCTGGATGAAACACATGAAAATACTATATCCAAGAAAGAATATTAGCAACAAGAGGATCTGTACCACAGGGCTCTTTCATCAAACTCCAGTCAGTGGAAAGAGTCCCAGTAACTTAAAGAGAGAAGGGACCAAGCCTCTTTTGCATCATTGACAGCTCTTCATGGGAGTTTTGTGCAAGGTGATGTCCCTTATGTATACAACATCATTTATCCCTCATTTATCAGCAGTCCTGGCTAACCAGGGAGGTCCCAGTTGACTGGAGGTTGCCAAATGTGATGCCCATTCACAAGAAGGGCCAGAACGAGGATCTGGGGAACTACAGGCCTGTCAGTCTGACCTCGGTACCTGGGAAGGTTATGGAGCAGATCATCCTGAGTGCCATTACGTGGCACATGCAAGACAACCAGGTGATCAGGCCTAGTCAGCATGAGTTCATGAAAGGCAGGTCCTGCTTGACTTACCTGATCTCCTTCTATGACAAGGTGACCCCCTTAGTGGATGAGGGAAAGGCTGTGGTTGTTGTTTCCCTGGACATTAGTAAAGCCTTTGACACCCATTTCCCACAGCATTCTCCTGGAGAATGGCATGCTCCTGGAGAAAAGAAACTGGCTGCTTATGGCTTGGATGGGTGTACTCTTCATTGGGTAAAAAACTGCCTGGAAGGCTGCCCCAAAGAGTGGTGGTGAATGGAGTTAAATCCAGTTAAATCTGGTTGGACTCGATGATCTTAAAGGTCCCTTCCAACCTAGATGATTCTATGATGCTATGACTCTGTGACATCATGTGATACTGGCTAATCCTGGGAAAAAAGCATGGTAAAAGTGGTTCCCCAAGAGGGAAGCCTAGGATAAGAATAGAGGGCTTGAGCGTACAAGCCCAGGACAATTGCGGCCGTCCTCAGAGTGTTAATGCAAGTGGTTAGTTCTTGATCAGCGCAGGAGCTGGGTAGATGTGGGTTTAGGGCGTAATAGAGAAAACAAAGAACAAGCAAATGAAACATCACATTTATGGCAAGAAGGCAAAGGAGCTAACAGTACCATCCAAAAGACAGTAACAGCTTCCTTAAGGATGGAATGAAAAGAGGGAGAATGGGAGGGATTACTCCAGCACTGCCTGCCCTGGTTAACCTCACAGATTATGCACAGTAATAGCTCCTTCACTGCTTTTTGATTTGCCACTCACCACTGCAAACTCAGCAGTTATATGTAAACTATTATCCTTTAGTAGATAACTGGGTTAAATAGATGAGAATTTTAAAGGCCAGCGCGTGTGTGTGTTTTCTGCCCCAACCTTCCCACACACCAAGGTGTTAGGTAGTGCAGCACCGAGCCAGAGTAAACCGGGATACAACCGCCCTGTGCCACTGTTTAGCAGCCAGTCCACATACAAATGCTTCAGAGATGTCTTGTATAATTCAAAGTAATGAAGGTCTTATGGTTCTGGCCTAATGTGTTGGACCCAGCTCATATACCAATTTATTAACAGGGAACTTAAGAGCTACAGGCATGATTTTAGTTATTGTTAACTACTTTCCTCAATATGACAATCACTGTGGGAGAGTATTGAGTTAGAAATGGCATGTGAAAAGAAACAAGAAGAAACAAAGTAGGTGGAGGAAAGACACAGAATATTAATGGTATTTTTTTAAAATACTCTCAGCTTGCTCGTAGTTATTTCAGAGGGTGGGTTGATTATTTAGTCTTATCAGATTTTCATTTGCTTTTTGTTTTTTTTTTATTCAGTTAGAATTTTGAGGTGATATATTAGCCCTTTTCAAGTAAGTGATGAACTTTCACTGACGTCAATATCAATAGAAACAGAAATAGTAGCATTCAGTTGTCCCACTTATTTTATTAATACTGACCACAACTTTAGTAAAATCCTAAAGCCAGTGGCTGTACAGATTATTGCAAATATACTCAAAATTTAAAGAAAAATGAACTTACATACACATGAAAAAGGGAGCAGAGGGTTTTGTTAACATTCTCAAATATTTACTGCTTTTCTTCTTCCCAGTGGCTATTTATTTTTCCATGATTAAATAGTGAGCTCCTTGGGACGAACAGAGTGCTTATTTCGGTGACTGGAAATCATGTAACACATTGTGCAGGTTATTGTAAATACATACAAAGGTCCATTATGAGAAGATGAGTCCTGCCATTGCATTTTGTCTTTCTATTTCAGCTGCTTGAGGAATGTGTGTGCCTTATTTTCATTTTCTGTGCGTGCTTATATAAATGCTGGAGAACCCTAACGTATATGGATGTCCACACCTAGGGCCAAACATGCAATAAAGTTGATAGTCTCATTTTCTGTTATGATGCCTACAACGAAGTAAATTCTGTGCCTAGTAAATAAGGGAGAAGGCAGGGAGCTGCCAACTTAAACACCTTGAACTCTCAAGAAAAGGTCTTTCTCTGTGTCATAAATCATTGAGAGATGAAGAATAATTGTCTAGTTCTTAATCGTCTTCTATTGTTGAAACATTTGGAATTTTAAGATAAAGATGTACAGTTTGTACAGAAAAAAATATGGTTTAAGATTATCCTTTCTGAAAATGTGAGCTTATTGTTATAAATGCAAAGCAGATGACCTAATGTTAATGCATTTTAGTGCTATTTTAGTGCTGCCTATTCAAATTGTGCTAGAAAATAGACTTCATTAATGTCACAAAGTAGTGATTTGGTGCATTATTTTATTAAACTTAAACATTAATTAAATTTAGAAATACTTTGGATCTATACAACATTTGAAAACAGGATTCTACCACATTATTATAATAATAGAAGGAAACAGTTCTAAAGCCGTTGAAAGCTCATTCTTTCTTTATACTTTTTCCTAGATGTGTGCAGTAAATAAAAAGAATACACTGCAAGTGATTACAACCCAGCTAGGAATACACAGTTCTGTGTAACTCGGTTTTAGTATTCTTGTAGGACAAAGAGAATAGCTTAGCAGAGTTCAGTTCTATTTTTCCTTCTGCTTCGTAGCACGACAGAACTTGAAACACAGAATTGCAACACAGGCTACTGAGGCCAGAAAGAACTCTCTACTTCCAAACTAGTCCAGCCTATTTATGAAAAAATAATGCATTATATAAAAGCAAGATATTGTCTTTCAAGAAAGCCTTAATGGTTTACTGTAAAGATGTAGAGAAATGGCACCCTGGTTTGCAAAATAAATGACCTTGATAACAGAATCCCTGAAAGCGCCTTTCACGATGAAGCAAAGCTTAAGTAAATGAACTATTTTTTTTTCCTCTCTCCCCCCTACCCCTGAGCTGTATTCATATACTGCATTTATACAGAGAGAACTGTCGGTTCACAATTCAAACATAACTCAGATCACACCTATTGTGTGAATTTAAGAGAAGAGCTGGCGCAGTACAGCATAGCATCCACGGAAGAATTAATTATCTCTACATGCAGCTTTGGCATGAAGAACAACTAGTTAAAACAAAACTGGTACGTGATGGAGGGGATTCTAGTAAGAGGGAAAAATTGTCTGCAAAACCTATAACCAGGCATATATAATTCTTGACCTGCTCCTATTGCGGGGGGGGGGGGAAACCCCTACAGCTCTAATATAATAAAAACTGCAACTAGGAGAATGTAGAGCTCATTAATCAATCTGCACTAGCCCTTAGGGCCAGTGGTAGGGAGCAGGAAAGGAAAGTTGACTATTGAGAAAGAAATTACTAACTCTCAGTCTTACTTATCCCCAATATAATTAAAAGAGCTCAAAATTTGGGGAATCTACATCCATTTCTCACCTCTCCTTAGAATTTACCTTTATAGGAAAGGCCCATCAGCCCATTACTTTGGACAATCCCAGTTACCAGCAGCTGTATACTCTAGTGAGGCTCAACACTTCTCAGTGTTAAGATTTTAAAACATTTTCCACAGACACAGAAATAGTAATTTTTCAACCTGCACATAAGGAAGACTAAAGGTCTGGAAGTGAGCTACCTAAAATTGTATCACTAGTCTCCATCTTTTGTAGAAAAAACCCTTAACATGAGATTATGCCAGGTCTGAGAATAGATGTATGCACCCATATTGTCTTGTAAGGAATGTGACCTAGTGGGATAGAGATGCATATTCTGGAGGAATAGGACTTTAGATTTAATGTTTTTTAGTCTTTTTTGTCTCACAAAAAGTCATTGAACCAGGGTAGGCATCATTTACCCTATTCTTTTAATTTAAACAGGATTTGTCCAAATTTTATTTGTCATCTTGGTTAAAAATCAAATTAGAAATATTGCAATTATATGTGGCTATTTTCTAAAATATTTTGGGAGAAGAAACAGTGATGCATCTCCAATAGCCCTCTAAAATCTGTAAAGCAGTGGTACAGCTACTGCAGGTAAGGTTAAGATAATTTTAGGCTTAAGCTTTCAACAGAATAATTTTCTTTCATGCTGCCAATGAAAAAGCCAAATAATATAGGACCTTCCTCCTTTTATGTGCTGCATAAACAGGAAAACAACAGTGAAAAATGTGTATCCGTAAACCCCAGTCTATGTCCAAACAGTTACTGTCCGCTCAAAATAACAATCTCATATGATCATTAAAAAAAAGACAAAACAACCAAAACTAATTCGCAATCTACCAGCTACATTTACCTGTGATGATATACTCTACTGCTTCATTAATATCCAAATAAATTTGTTATGAAAGAGAATTTATTACCATATTTATAATTTTACACTTTGTGACTGGCCAATAACATTTGAGTAATCTTCTGTTTAAATGTAACCACAAACACCACTGCTGACCTTAATGTCATCCAATATTATCTGCTCAGCAAATTGCACCAGTAGTCTCATTGTATTTTTTAGCACATAAGCTTATCAGGAAAAGTCAGGAAGAGGAAAATTCACAGTTCTTTGGAAAAGAAATTGAAGTAATAAAACAAAGATAGTATTATTAACAAGTCTAAGTTCGAATACAGTTATATTAGCAGCAGGAACCAGAGCTGCTTGTTAGTCCTTTAAACAGCATCTAATTAAAGGAAGTCCCAAATGCTGGTAAGTCAGCCAGGCTTTTCTCCTTACTCTCTGTTCCCACTCTTATTTCACCACAGATCCCAGCTTCAGGAACACGAGAACTTGAACAAATTCAACTTCTTGGTACTATGAGCATCACTCACAACTCAGAAACATAAAATTATCATACAAAGGGACAAGTTATAAAGCTGACTCTTATACAAAACCAAAAACTTTCTTTTCCCCGCCAGGAATACATGCATCATCACTACCTTGCACAAATGGATGGCTGATATGGGGTGCTAGCAAGGTTGGTAAATGAGACAAGGAAGTGGCAATGTATTTGCCACATATATTTTTCTAGTATTTTCTCATCCTGAGTAAAAGAAATCAAAATATTCTTATGGATTGCCTATACAGAGCATATTTGAGAAAGAGAAAGCCCGTCATGCAAAGCAGTTTTATGATGGTATGTAAAGCTTTGACTCTTACCAAAGTGTGAAGAGCCAACAAGTCAACCCATCCACCTGGTTCTTGAGTTGATCTTGAATGGGACAATGGCAAACCAGGACCTTGTTGCACCACTGTGGGATGCAATCCCATAATAGGGATAAATTGATCTGTGTCTGTTAGCAGCTAGCACTCACAGTGCAATAGGCCTTGTCAGATATATCTTACTGGGAAGGGGAAGCCCGCTGGAAAAAATGGCAAAGATGGATCAAACTGCGGGTTGAGCACTTGGGGATTGGAAGAAGGGAGGCCATTTTACAGAATTTCACTACAGGACTTGCAAGTGCAACATAGTTAGTATTTGACTTTTGGAGCTCATGTTAGACCATACCAAGCCTCAATTTAGGTCAAGTAATGACTTTGCACATGTGACAGCAGAGAGTTCAGGGCAGATTCAGAGCTGCTGTACGGCACAGAGCTTCCAGAGGAGCCTTCTGCCAAGGAGGAGGAGGAGATGATCTGCCTGCATGATTTGTCATATGGATTTATCCATAATGCTCCTTCAGTCCCAGGTGGAAAGTGTCCCACCACCACTTCAGCCTGGAAAAATACTTCTGGGTTTCCCAGCTGTCAGATGCTTTGCTACACCAGCAGCCGCCTTCCCCAGGAGAAAGTAGAGCTTTTGGAAAGCTTGACTGGCAGAGGGAGCTGGTCCACAGGAGTGAGGCAGGGTTTATATATAGAGCGTCTTTTCTGAAGTACTCTTTGTTATTTTATACCTTCTAGATGTAGCTAGCTTTTGACATTGGTAAAATGCCTGTCAGGGAATAG
The DNA here is from genome assembly GCA_013397275.1 of Burhinus bistriatus. NCBI lineage: Eukaryota > Metazoa > Chordata > Aves > Charadriiformes > Burhinidae > Burhinus > Burhinus bistriatus. Next base: position 143,578 of record VYXH01002576.1, on the reverse strand, counting down.
CTATATAGCTTTAGGATACTGTAGCCATAAGAGTATTATTTCCTTGAGGGGGTGCAATCTGCTGAAAGGAGAATGGAAAATTAGGGCTGAAGGAGTGTCAGTCTGTGTGAACTCACTTATGGATGGAAGCAAAAGAAAAATACTGCTGAATAAGCACAATGTGCCTTTCCATCCCACGCTACTATCTCTGGCAGCTCCCTCATTAAGGTATATGTTTTAAACCTAGAAGTCTGAGTTTTCAGTGCTTAGATAGCCAGTCTCCTGCCCAGATTTAATGATTTGGTGAGTTTGTAAACACAGTTTACAGAAAATACAAAGTATTTTCCATTGAAAAATTAAGAATTTCCAGCAGTTACAATTTTTTCATGTGAAATATACACATAAACACACACAGAGCAGGATACCTGTGTTGGCAACATGGGCAGTGGGATTGAGTGCACCGTCATCACATTTGCCAACGACACCAAGCTGTGTGGTGCAGTCAACATGCTGGAGGGAAGGGATGCCATCCAGAGGGACCTGGACAGGCTTGAGACATGGGCCTGTGCAAACCTCATGAAGTTCAGCAAGGCCAAGTGCAAGGTCCTGCACCTGGGTTGGGGCAATCCCATATGCCAATACAGACTGGGAGGAGAATGGATTGAGAGCAGCCCTGAGGAGAAGGACTTGAGGCTGTTGGTTGATGAGAAGCTCAACATGACCTGGCAATGTGCGCTCGCAGCCCAGAAGGCCAACTGCATCCTGAGCTGCATCAAAAGCAATGTGGCCAGCAGGTCGAGGGAGGTGATTCTGCCCCTCTACTCCACTCTTGTGAGACCCGGCCTGGAGCACTGCATCCAGCTCGGGAGCCCCCAACATAAGAAGGACATGGGCCTGTTAGAGAGAGTCCAGAGGAGGTCCGTAAGAATGATCAGAGGACTGGAGCACCTCTCCTATGAAGACGGGCTGAGAGAGTTGGGGTTGTTCAGCCTGGAGAAGAGAAGGCTCCAGGGAGACCTTATAGTAGCCTTCCAGTACCTAAAGGGGGCCTACAGAAAAGATGGGAAGAACTCTTTATCAGGGAGTGTAGGGATAGGATGAGGGGTAACGGTTTTAAGCTGGAAGAGGGTAGATTTAAATTAGATGTTATGAAGAAATTCTTTACTGTGAGGGTGGTGAGGCACTGGAACAGGTTGCCCAGAGAAGTTGTGGATGCCCTATCCCTGGAAGTGTTCAAGGCCAGGTTGAATGGGGCTTTCAGTAACCTGGTCTAGGGGAAGGTGTCCCTGCCCATGTCAGGGGCATTGGAACTAGATGATCTTTAAGGTCCCTTCCAACCTAAACCATTCTACGATTCTATGATATAACTATTGGTAAATGTGGACCTTTTAATAGGTCACCTTTATAATCCCACATAGAAGATGTGCCCTGGATATTAAATTCACAGTGCACCTAATTTCACCCAGAGTCTCAATTCCATAGTTCAATATTTTTCATTTATTTCAGGTTTTCATGGTTTGTTTGTACAATGCTAGAAAGCCATTTAAGTTATTCTTCATGCTACAGTTCTCATTTTGGTATTCATGAAAAACTTCTTTTCCAAACAAACAACAAAACTCCAAAATCCTAATCTGCTTTTTGCCCCTCCAGGGTGTGAAGAGTAAGAACTCTAAAAAGAAGCATTTGCAACTTGGAAAAGCCCACATCTGTAGAAGCATATAAACTGAAGGGAGAAAATATCTTTCATTAAGTCAGAGCAGATCTATTTTGTATTCTAGCCATTTACATAGAACAGGATTATACTTCAGCACTAAATAAGTGGTAAAGTAATACTTGGTAAAGTATATATTATCTTCTTAAATATAATCTTGTAATCAGATGTAGCAGCATCTTAAACAAATGCATTCCTCAATAGGTGATGTTATACCATGCAAAGTAGGGGAATCATTTCAGAGGAATTTGATACACTGTTAGTGCTTTTATCTTGCTCCTAAAACACAGCATTGTTTGGGCATTAAAAGAATATTAAGTCCAAAGTTGCAAAATGCAGTTTGTAGCCTGTTTCAGTATTGTTTGTTATGTTCTTCATGTTTTGGTTTACAAACCCTTGTGATAGATTTGAAAAAAAAAAAGAATGAACAAAATCCCAATGACAGAGCACAGTTTATACCTCTCCTTCTTATTAAGCTACTACACATTTCCTTCTCTTACAGGGAGCAAATTTTTCCAGGGTTGAGGCTGAGCACGAAGAAAGCAAGGCAGACCATGGGTAACCAGATATAGGCAAGGAAATCATATTGTCTGAATAAAAGCTGGGGGACACCGTTAAGGCACAGTTTTCTAGGATGTGAAATCCTTTTGCAATTCACTTAAGTATATAAGAAATGTGTCGTGTCATGTCATCACAACAGCTGTCTTTGACTCCACAGCACCCTGGACACATTTTTAGAGAAAAATTACGTACATTAAGTGCCTTCAGTAAATTTGTCATCAAACATTGAACAACTGGTTCACAGCAATGATACTTTGGCAGTATCTGCTCATTTGCCTTTTCATGCCAAATGTTGTTCATCCAACTGACACCTTACACAGACTTTTCTCATTAAGCACAAAGCAAACTTACTACATTGGCATATCTTGTACATTTTATGTTAGTGCAGAAGGATATATCTCAAGAGATTAAATAAGAAAACTTGAACATTTGAAGATTTGTAAAAGAAAATCTTGGAGCACTGTATGAAAAATACCAAGCTAATCTCAGGAACATCTAGAGGCCTTAGCTTGTTATGCATGGCACAGAGTGGCTATGGCTTTGTGGTTTAAAGTATACAGCTGAGGAGGTACCAAATACCTTAAATACGGCCAGGTATAACCAGTTTGAGGTTACCTGTGGAAACTTCAGCTATTATGTAAAAGAAAGAAATGCAAACAAACAAACCCACCAAAAACCACAAAACCACAAAACTGCAACAATCCATTCTCCATATCCACATATGTGTAACTCACAAAGTGCTCGTTAAATCCCTCCCTCCCATTTACCCCACAACCTGGAGTACGCTGATTGCTCCTTTACAAATCATTCCAAGAGTAAGAAAAAGACTGGTTTCTGCAGTTTACATTCTTTTTTTTTTTTTCTTTTTTTCCCCTGAACAAAATACACACAGTTCTTTCCCATATAGTGGTCTCAGAGTACAGTTGCCATTTTTGTATTTTCTTTACTTGCACAAAAAAAAAAAATGAGCAAGATAGGTGCATGTCGATGTCTGCTGTTGGTTCCTTGTACAACGCATCAAATAGTCACCATGGCATACATGGAGTAACACCAGAAATCTCTTCTAAATTTGCGAGGTAAATAGTGAGGTGATGTTAACCATCTTGCTGGTAATGGTCATCACATAAACAAGCTGCAGAGTGCCCCGGTTTTTGGATCTACTATGATGACGATGAATATCTTGAGGCCGAGCAATGGCACTTACAGACAGCTATCGACAGCTGTAAGAACTGAAACTGAGGGGAGAGCACAGGAGAAAGCATGGAGCTTGAAAAATAAAAGGAGCATATTAATATGTATGAACAACTACTTTCAAATCATATCGTTGTTATTCCATATTAGATTCTGGGAGTTACTTTGTATTTTTAAAATCTGAATATTATCATAACAAGACAGAAATTTGTTAACCAATATATGGTTGGTTTATTTCACTATTTTTAAATTACTGACACACCTCTCCTGCCCCAGTATAGAAGATGCTTGTGCTTTTCAATTGTGATTCATGTACATTCTTATTTTGAATAGGGCTTTCTTCAGATAAAGACAGGTGAATACAGTTACAGGTGAATAAAAACCACACTGCTGTACAACTTAGAAGGCAACACGGCCTTTCTACAGAGAAATATTGTAATTAAGACCTCTATTTTGCTAACACAATCTGGTGTAATTTTAAACATACAGTTCTCCCATCAGTGTCAGTGGGATTACTCTCATGCCTAAACATATGCAGATGCTTAAGTGTTTGCAGGATTGGCTATTTAGTTAGTAGTTAGCAGTTAATTGATTCCACCAACTAATTAATAAAGGAGGCAACACTGCATTTCCTATTTCAAAATCCAGTCATGAAGGTTGCTGTGTTAAAGGATTAGTGAGATTTGTCCTGGCAATTCCATATGCTTACGCTTGTTCCAGTGCAATGGCTTCTTCCCAAAAGGAGCTACGTCTTAGAGGTAAGGTTAATTTTAGAATCACAAAAGCTGGGAATGGAAAGGTGTGTACATGGAGAAGACAGAAAGTCTTACTTTTATTTTTCTCCAGTCTGGAAAGAATCAGTTTTAATTTAATGAAGAAGCCATTTCTGTAGAAGAAGGGCCAATGGAAAGATAAACAGGAGATTTTGCCATGTAAATAAAGATTTGTAAAGAATTGCAACCATTGTCAGGACTACCCTCGCTGACTTCAGAGGAGCTCTATGCACAGAGCATCTGCAGTTTGGGCTAATTGTCTAATTCTCTATCAAACAGTACTAACCTGTTTCCCCGTCAGTATCTTCTGGCTGCAAATTCTACAGCTTATAACTGTTTTCATTTCTCATCCACTTTAAATTTGCAGAGGATTAATTTAATTGACTGTTTTGTTAGCCTTATGATACAGGAAAGGATAAAAAGTAATCCCTAGCTGCCAAAAGATCATTGCAATAGAAAATGCACTTGCACTCAAATAAATATATATATTATAAACACATGAGTATATTCATGATGTTAAGGAGAGATTTTTGTATCAAGAGCCCTGTTCACATAGAATTTAATTTCTCTCTGTCATTCCACTTGGTTTGCCCACCCTTACTAGTCAATGGAGAAGGACTGCAGTGCTTATCTGAGATCTTCCAAACTGCAGAGCAGGTCATGGTGAGCAGGATCTGCTCTCCTGCTTTGAAGGTATATGCGGACGCTGACTTTACTTGCCATGTAAAGTTCTCATTTGCAGATATTCATATCTCAAAAACTAGAAGAGCTAATTATTTAAAAATTAAACAGCACTTTCATCAGTCAGTCAGTAGCTTAAGAAGTGAGATGTTTCTGAAATATGTTCATTTGTCTAGACTGCATCAAAGGCATAAAACCAATTTTTTAAAAGCCTGATGTGTGTGACAATTGCATATTGTTCCTCAGATTCTCTTTTCAGATTGAAAATCGCTCAGTGGTTCAAAAGAAAGATTCAAAAAACAACTGAAGTATAAAGGGATAAATTAAGATTCTATGTAAAGATTCCCAATGCAGTTAGGAGGTTTTCAGAAAGCATACATTTCAAATGACTTGCTAAACATTCTATCTGCCAAAAGTAATAAAATAATAATTTGTGCTGGTTAAATATCTTTCATCAAAAAAATCACAGAATGTACTATAAAGCTGGCAGTAAACTTATTTTGACTAGGAAGAAATTAAGATACAAAGAGGTTTAGGCCCAAATAACTGTCACTGATGTGATGTTATTCTGTGCCAGGATGGAAGAGATGGACCATCTTTACACCTTCAGGAAATCATAGAATAGTTTGGGATGGAAGGGACCCTTAAAGGTCATCTAGACCAACCACCCCTGCAATGAGCATGGACACCTTCAAGTAGATCAGATTGCTCAGAGCCCCATCCAGCCTGACCTTGAATGTTTCCAGGGATGGGCCATCTACCAGCTCTCTGGTCAACCTGTGCCACTGTTTCACCACCCTTATTGTAAAAAATGTCTTCCTTATATCTAGGCTAAATCTACCCTCTTTTACTTTAAAACCATTACCCCTTGTCCTGTTGCAACAGACCCTACTGAAAAGTCTGTCCCCATCTTTCTTATAAGCCCCCTTTAAGTATTAAAAAGCCTCAATAAGGTCTCCCTGGAGCCTTCTCTTCTCCAGGCTGAACAACCCCAACTCTCTCAGCCTGTCCTCATAGCAGAAGTGCTCCAGCCCTCTGATCAAGTTTGTGGCCCTCCTCTGAACCCGCTCCAACAGGTCCCTGTCTTTCCTGTGCTGAGTACTCCAGAGCTGGACACAGTACTCTAGGTGGGGTCTCACCAGAGCAGGGTAGAGGGGCAAAATCACCTCCCTGAACCTGCTGGCCACGCTTCTTTTGATGCAGCCCAGGATACCGTTGTCATTCTGAGCTGCGAGCACACATTGTCAGCTCATGTGCAGCTTTTCATCCACCAGTACGCCCAAGTTGTTCTTGGTAGGGCTGCTCTCAATCCTGTCATCTCCCACCCTGTATTGATACAGGAGGTTGCCCTGAGCCAGATGCACAACCCTGCACTTGGCCTTTTTGAACCTCATGAGCTTCACATGGGCCCACTTTTCAAGCCTGTCCAGGTCTCTCTGGATGGCATCCAATCCCTCAGGCATGTCAACAACACCACTCAGCTTGGTGTCATCTACAAACTTGCTGAGGGTGCACTCAATCCCACAATGTCATTGATGAAGATACTAAAGAGTACTTGTCCCCATACAGACCCCTAAGGGACATCACTTGTCACTGATCTCCATCTGGACATTGAGCCATTGACCACTACCCGCTGGATGCAGCCATCCAACCAATTCCTCTTCCATTGAACGGTGTACCTATCAAATCCATATCTCTCCAGTTTAGAGAGAAGGATGTTGTGGGGGACCGTGTACCGTGTCAAAGGCTTTACAGAAGTCCAGATAGATGACATCCATAGCTCTTCCCTTGTTCACTGATGTAGTCACTCAATGATAGAAGGCCACTAGGTGGGTCAGGCAGGACTTGCCTTTGGTGAAGCCATGCTAGCTTGTCCTCCGTGTGCCTTAGCATAGCTTCTAGGAGGATCTGTTCCATGATTTTCCCAGGCACAGAGGTGAGGCTGACAGGTTAGTAGTTCCCAGGGTCCTCCTTTCTACTCTTTTTAAAAATGGGTGCAATGTTTCCCTTTTTCCAGTCACCAGGGACTTCAGCTGAGTGCCATGACTTTTCAGATATCATGGAGAGTGGCTTGGAAACTACGTTAGCCAATTCCCTCAGAACCCTGGGATACATTTCGTCAGGTTGTATAGAATTCTCTATGTTCAGGTTCCTCAGGTGGTCACAAACCCGATCTTTTCTTACAGTGGGAGGGACTTTGCTCCTCCAGTCCCTGCCTTGTGGTCCATCCACTCAAGGGGTGTGGGAAGAGAGGTTGCCAGTGAAAACAGGCACAAAAGTTGCTGAGTACCTCAGCTTTCTCCTCGTCTGTTGTTACCAGTTTGCCAGTCTTGCTCATCGTGTGGGGGGTACGCATTCTTTGACCTCCCTTTTCTGGTTGGCATACCTGTAGAAGCCCTTCTTATTATTCTTGGCATCCCTTGACAAGCTCAGCTCCAGCTGCGCCTTGGCCTTCCTGATCCCATCCCTACACAATCAGGCAATGTTACTATAGTCTTCCCAGAATACCTGTCCCTGCTTCCACTGCCCTTTAGTTTGACCAGCAGGTCTCGACTCAGCCATGCTGAGCTCTTGCCTTCCTTCCCCAATTTCTTACACCAGGGGACTGCGAGCTCTTTTGCTGTGGGAAAGAGTCCTTAAAGATCTGCCAGCTCTGTTCTGCTCCCTTGTCCCTGAGGGCAGTTTCCCAAGGGGTCCTATTGAGTAGCTCCTTGGAAGAGCTGCAAGTTTGCTTTCCTAAAATTCGGGGTCCTGGCTTTACTCTTTGCCTGACCCGTATCCCTCAGGCCTGCAAACTCCACCAGTGCATCATCACTGCAGCCCAGGCTGCCTCCAATCTTGATGTCACCAATTAGTTCACTAGCGTTGGTGACCAACAGGTCCAGTATTGCATCCCCTCTGGTGGGGCTGTCTATTACCTGGCTTAAGAAGTTACCCTCAATGCATTCCAGGAGTCTCCTGGATTGCCTACAGCTCACTGTGCTGCTTTTCCAACAGATGTCGGGGTGGTTGAAGTCCCCCATCAGGACATCGCCTGCGAGTGCGATGCCTCCTGTAGCTGGAGTAAGGAGGCTTTGTCAATAGACTCCCCTTGATCAGGCAGCCTGTAGTAGACACCAACCACAACGTTCCCTTTGTTGCCTCAGTCTCTAATTCTTACCCAGAAGCTTTCAACCTGTTCGTGGTTATTCTTCAGGGACAGCTCTTCACACTCTATCCATTTCTTGGTAATGCCTCTGCCCCTCCTTCCTTGCCTGTCCCTTCTGAACAGCCTGTAGCCATTGATAGCCACACTCCAGTCATGGGATTCGTCCCACTAAGTTTCAGTAATGGCAACTGGATCGTGGCTTTCTAGCAGCACAGTGGCTTCCAGCTCCTCCTGGTTGTTGCCCATGCTGTGTGCATTGGTGTAGAGGCACTCCAGCTGGGCTGTTGGACCTGTCACCTTTCTAGAGGAACACGCCCCAGTTCCTTTGAGGTGTTTCACTGGTGTTTCCCTGTTGGCTCCTGTTATCTCAGGATTCCCTGGCTCATCTCCATAAGACTGCAAGTGTGCTGTGGTGTAGCCAGCATGTCTCAGACCAATAGGCTGAGGGCCTTCGCTAGCACCCCATCCCTCTAACCTAAATGACAGGCGTCCTCTTCTTTCTGATGCTTTGTGTTGGCTCACAGGACATTCTCCTCTTGCTCTAGATGATCTTTAGGTCAGTGTTCCCTGCTACAAAGCAAAACATATTCCTCAAAGTCACAGCATATCTACAGTCTGTTCTTTCCATTGAAACAAAAATATTTAGGCATTATGTACATTCATAATCACAGCTAGAAAGAGAGCAAGGGAAAAAACAAAGCACTCTGCAGCATCCTCAGCCTCCCTGGGAAGGAGAAAGGTTTCCGGACTGTGCAGTCACGATGGCAAGCCTTACTCCACAAATGTGGAGTATGTCTGTAGGCACCTGATCTATAACATTTAAAGAGTAAAGAGTGTGAGGCAGGTGGGTCCCTGTTAGGTACTGGCAGGTGTATATGTATGTATGTATATATATATATATATACATAAGGGGAGGTCATGTTGGCCTGTTCCTCCAGCAGGTCTGGCTCCTTCTGACCAGCACCATTACCTTCTCCTTGGCCATACCCCAGGCAGTAGTCACAGACCTGCCAGCCAGCTGGCCCTAGGCACTGGGGAAACAAAGGCAAAAGCACGCTGCTGCTCACATGCAGGATGCGCAATGCAGCTGAGGGAACCTCCAAATGGGAGTTAAAAATCAAGAGCATCACATGTACCCCCTGATGGCTTAACAGAGCTCCACCTGCGTGGAAAAGGGCTCCTGCCCCACTGAGGCAGCACAGCACAGGCTCCAAGGCTGCTTTCTGTAATGAGGTCCAGCAACAAGAAGCTGTGAGATAGGAGGTAAGGCTCTGTGGATTGAACTGCTGTCACGTAAGATAAAATGTGTCCCCCCCCGAAGTCTTCCAGAGGAGAGAAAAAGGAAAACTTTTGCTTTTATTTAAAAAATAGGTTTCTTCTGATTAATCTTTGCTTGAAACAAATCCAAAACCTGTCTTGCTTTCAGAAACATTCCTGGATGCACCTATCTGTACAAAAGAAAAGAATCAGAAATCTTAGATATCACCAGTTAGAAACGAATCTGAACCAAATTGCTTTTCCAGGGCTTCATGTTCAGACTCTGAGCAGAAGACTGCGGTTGGTAGCTCTCTCCTGACAAACCTGAACAAAACCCTCAAATTAGGCAACTTTTGCTGTGTAGATTCAAGTGTCATCATCTCTGATTATGAAGTTGTGAACACTTTGTGGAACAAGCTAAAAGAAAATAATTTAGCACTGGACTAAAAGAGAATAATTTAACCGTCGATGCTGCAAGATTACTAGGTCCACTAACCTTTAGTACTTGTGCTAATCATCTCTATTCACTGTGAGTTCATTTTGCAAAGAATAAGATGCATCATATGCTAATTTTTTCTCAAGTATTACCTGTCACAAGTAGTGTAGTGTAAAAACTGTCTTCATAAGACTGTGTCCTTAAACTGTTACTTGTTGGAGCTTGGAAGCCCAGGTTGCCAGCAAACTAATTGTGCTAGAAAAATGCCCTGGTCTTTTCCACTTCTCTCACCTTGGAAATCTAAATGAAAACCCATTGCAGGACAGTTTTCTTTCTGTGTGGCTCCTACCAGCCAATTTCAAGTCCTATTGAAGTCTGCCGGCCACCACCACCAAAGTCCTGCCTATCTGTCTTTGGAGAAGCTCGGCGCCTAATGAGAGGGAGGCGGCTGGTTGAGATACCGTGCAGCAAGAGGAAAGGCCAATTGTGTTTCCAATGAACTTAAACACAAAATAAGGGCAGCTGAGAAGGCAGGAGGGAAGAGACGTCAGGGAGGTGAAATGGCTGTCATGAGATCACACGGGGGGGTCACAGCAGAATTAAGAAGCAAGCCCAGGCTCTCGGCTTAAAGTGAAGCTCTACAAGGCTACATTTAGAGGCTTAATGGTCACCAGCAGAGTTTGGAAGGGGCAGTTTCCCACAAATCACTGTGCTGTTGCAGCACGGCCTGATGGAGAGCAGAAAACAAGGCAAAGCATACACCTTCCTCTCCATGCACTTTGTGCAGGTGCCAGAGCACTCTGCAGTGGCCGCAGCACTGCCCATGTAACGGGTTTCTATAGGTAAAGGTGTTTTAAATACACTGTAAAATGCAGTCATGTCATGAATGCATAGTGCTGGGTCTGAAGAATGTTTTAACACAAGAGGTGGGAGTTGCCCAGGAATTTGTGCCTTTAACTATTTGTTCATGGGGAGAAGAGGAGCAAGCAATCCTATAAAGTGAAATTTAATGTAAATACAACACTAAGCTCCAATTACCTACTGCTTGGACATCTAAAATTAGGAGCAAAACCTCATGTTTAGGAACCTTAATATGATTTTTAAAGAAAAACAAATTTACTGAAAACTGTGAATATGAAGGGTGTCTCAAAATCAAGTCTGCTGTCAGAATATATCAGTGCCTTTCTTTAAACCCTGAGCTTAGGAAATCTGAATTAAAAGCAGCAAATGCAATACCCACACACACACACACACAAAATCCAAAACCCAAACCCCAACCCCCGGCCTGCAGTTGGAATACCTTCATCATATTTTTATATCACCTGAGCATTCCAGATAAATATGACTTTACAATTTCACTGGCATTACAGTGTCTTTTTTTCCTGTATTGTGTCTATTCAAGTCAAAATTCACTTATTTGCAAATAGTGGCCTAATGTGCTTCTTAAATAGTGAGAATCTTATAAACAAACTGAAAACATAATTGCAGGCATTACAGGAATAAGACAGAAATGCAGCTAGCTCTCCAAATTTCCTATGAAAAATTAGCAAGACACAATCTATTTACATTTTACTCTTAGGTTGCTTTTTCTTCTGTTTGATATTGTTATTTTTAGACCACTTGTTTTGCAAGTCATGAGAATACAGGATTTTTTTACCCAGTTGTCTAAAAACTCTGATGCATTCCCCATGTGGGAATCCCAGTGGTAGTTTGTAATGGAAGGGAAAACAAGAATTAGGAAGAGAAAAATCAATTTAGCCACCAAGCATAAGGTTCACAGCCAAATTATTTTCAGTCATGATAGCAAGGTACTATGATTTGAAAGGGAAGTCTGATAAAGTAAGAAAGAGGTAATAGTTAGCAATGTTTTAAATCGTCTGGAAATAACCTGGACCATGACGCAGCACCAGCGCATTGCATGAGCACTACAGGTATTCTATTTTTCTATCACAGCTTCACATATCTTTCAGAAAATAGGTATACTGAATGTTTAAAGGCCTGAGTGCAAAGGAAATATGTCACGCAGCGAGACATCTGCCAAGTTTGTTCATAGTGTTACCAGAGCAGAGGACATGATTCAAAATAGAGCAGAATGAGAGAAGAGGCCAAAGAGAGAACATGACCATGGCAGTAAGACATCATTTATTCATACTTTCACTGCCAGAAGTAAATAAAGTTATGCTTGTAATTATTGCAGCATATGTGGAGCTAGAAGAAAAACTGCTGAAGCTTTATTGTCCAAATAGCACTTAAAGGTCGTTAATTTATACACAAACACACTGAAGAAACAGTACCCATTATCACTGCTGTCCACTCTGACACATTCAATCTTCAGCCAGATTTAATTTAACAAGAAGAGCCTCAATCTGCCACTGCTGCAGTCTGTCCCTTCTGCACTTCACAGCTTCTTTTATGTGTCTGGAGAGAGAAGGAGGTGCCGTAATTAGCTGCTGATATTAACAGGCTTTCTTTTGCTTTATGAAGTTGGAAATAAATGGTCACATTACTGAGCAGACTGCTGGATGCTCCTCATACTTTGTTTTAAAGAGTTATTTAAGCTGGGCATGAGAGCTGTTGTTTCTGTGCTGCTTCCTCAGAGTCGCTTCCTGCCTTCATGTAATGAAGTTTTTCATTCTGTATCAAAGCAAATTGGGGTCCTAGTTCTGTTTATGTTAACAGCATTGCTCCAGCCAAGGAGATTACAATCTCTAACATGAGAATATGAGGAGGAGCAGACAGCGCAGCAGCACAGAGATGTGTACAGATATCTTCTTCAGCAATTTACAAATCTGAGTCTGAAACAGGGTTGGGTTTTTTATTATTTTGTCTACTACGAAATCAGATAAAGCTTCCTAGAAAGCAGGATATTCTCAGAAGTGTGTGGCAGCAGTTTCATAAAAGTGTCATATTGTCACTGCTTTTCACAGTACTTGTAGGAACTTAATTTTCTGCAACCACTATCTCCAAGTTGGTTAAAATTGGCCAGAGGGCTAAAGAATTATTGGACAGGTCAGGAATACAGGGGAAGATGGGCAGAGGAATGAGTTTAATGGTGGAGAGCTCACTTTAACGCTCAAAACAGTGCAGAAGGCAGCACACCTGGCTGAGTTACCGAAGTCTCAGCTGCCAGAGGCTCACGCCATGGACGGATTTCTATTGAATGGGCAGAACAGTCAAAGTAGCAGCTCCACCAAAGACAAAATTTCTCCTTTACCCATACAATATCAGCTTTTTGTGAAGTTTCATGAAACACCTGCCACTGCTCACCTCTTAACAGTTGCACCAGCACATTTTCCACCAAGGATTTTTTTCTTTTTTCCTTTCCATATTTTTTATTTAAAGAGAGAGAACTGCTATGATTTGAGCCACAGGAAACGGTTCTATAATACTAAATGAAAAACAAATCTTCTTGCCTAACCGTTGGCTATCTCATTTACATAATGGATGATTTTTGTGTTTCAGTGGAGACATTGGCAGAAATCAGGAGAGAGACATTAGCACTCATTCTCAAACATACATTCGCACTAATGTTTGCTCATACTAAGTACCTGGGGAAGCTCCTTCAGAGATTTGCTGAACAATAAGCACCGTAACCTTTCAGGCTGAATCTTTGCAGCGGGAACCTTAGGGACAATATTAACTGACTTAATGGATTCTTGCATTTGCTATAACATATATGCTTTTCTAACCCACTTACACTCTTGCGCAAATTAAACTCAAACTCTCTTTTTGATGCTTAAGTTTTCTCTCTTGTTCATACTGCAGGTATTTTATCCTGCTATCTGCTCATTTGAAGCCTTGATAAGCAATACTTGATGGAACAACTTCCACTGCAAGCAGTTTGGGAAGCTGTAAACTCTCTGGGCAGTGCTGCTTCCTTTTCCCAGCCGATCAGTGAAATCTCTCCATATCCCTGCTTCCCTGCAGTTTATGGGTGTGGGAGTGGCAGCAAAAACTTGAGTTTGCTACAAGCGTAGAATAACACTATCTACAGAAATTTTTAATAGAGTGAGTCTCTGTACATCCTTGCTTTTTCAATAAATGATAGACATCTTTTGAAACCCCAATTTTTATCCTTAGTTATACAGCAGTACTCCAACTGATGATATCATCTACCCTTTCTTAAGCATATTTTCTGTGCTAGAATGAAGAGCATGATTAGTTTAAAATTGAAGATCCTTATTTTACATAATTATATGTAAAGGCAGGAAATGTATTTCTATCATTTATTGAAGCTTTTTACAAGAATTCATCCCTGAATTCTGAAGGAAAGTACATTTTATATGTATAGAAAATACCAGCAGTAGCAGTCAAGAATAGCTATGGTAACAAGTTTAAGAGATTTTGACTCATATCATAGTCAGTGAATAAAATCCCTTTATGTGAAATATCCCTGAAGACTTTTTCTGAACAAAATTATACAACTGTTTTTCCCAGAGTGTGATGGTGTATCACACAGCTGACAAGACCTGGGAACCTGGTACACTGCTGAGGGCTCTTTTCACAACACATGCTTAGCAGTGTGTATTCACCTCATGGCTAACAAAAGGTGTTGCTTTATTTAAAGGAAATTCATTTTGTAAGTAATCTTCCTGTAGAAATGTCAGGTGAAATCCTGAAAAGGAAATGAAAAAGGCCACAGAAAATGCCTTTGCATAGAAAGTTGCTTTTAAACTGGGATCAAAAACTAGAATAACTTGTTTATTTTACATGCAAGATGAAGAGTACAGATCCTTATTATTACCATATCAGTGAATTTCAACAGGTTTGTCCTCATTCTCAAATCATTGCTGTAATTCAGAAATGTAAGAATAAAAACTTTTACTTGATATTATGGACAGTTCGCACTTCAACGTCATCTACTGTAGGGTTCAACAGGGACACATTCCATGTTGAAATGTCTATGGACATTATTACTAAGTAAGCCAATGAGGAATTTTATGACAACAAGGTGATGATAGTTTTTTATCATCAGTCTATTTACAAATAGTGTCATTTGATTTGCTACATTCAGATAATGTCTCAAAGAGTGAAAATCTGTGCTTTTGCTGACTGGTGTACTTGTGCTTTATTGGAGACTTAAATACTTCCATGTCTATAAACAGGTTACTTTGGATAAGTTTCATTGGTGAATCAAGCCTGCACTAATGGCAGTCTGCACATGTGGCTTTGCCTCTGTTCACTTGACATTCTCCCGAATTATTTCCTTGGGGATTTGCAACTTCAACCCCTCGAGTCTCTGTAACAGAGTTGTCTTAAGAAAGAAATAAGCATCATCACATACTGCAGTTTCTGTCAAATGTCAGGAAATGAGAACTTGCCAGGAACAAAAGTTTTAACCCAAGGCTTGCTTTTAGTAGGAGATGTGGCAACACTGTGACTGTATTACTTCACCTGTATTTAGAAAGCCATAATGCACTCTGGATGCTCCCGTGATTTGTGCTGTGATACGAGTAGCCCAGAAGGCAAGTAGTCAGATACATTCTGAGTTCTTCTCTTGCTTAACAGAGGATCTGTCATAGTATGTCACCTGCAAAATACATCTCTACATCCTGTTTCTGACAGTGACTGGCAGGTGATTCTCTTCTGAGGAAGAGTAGCCTTCATTTGCTCCTGGTTCCTAGCCCAACGGAGATCACTCTCAAGTGATCCCATAAGGTCACACCAGCAATTAATGGAGAAAGGGAATCATTGAACCGTCAGATATCTCCGGACTGCATTTTGAATGCGTCATCAACACTCTGGATTTCCACAGCTTTGTGACCCATCTAGAGAACAAAAAGCAAGGCATCTTACCACCAAAAAGGCTCAAAAAATCCTTCTTAGGTAGATTTAATTCCACAGTCTTCCACTGGAAAATCTTCCTGTGGATCAGTGGAAATTCAATGCACTTTTCTGGTCCATTTTGTAGCAAGAGGAAAATCCACTTACTTATGTTCTCTGCACCAGACTGCAGCCCTCTTCCATCTCCTCTGGATATTCTGATATTCTGGCTGAACTTTTTTCTGCATCTTTCTGCTTACAGATTCTCCCGGAAAATCAAAGGACTTCTATCTTTTATCTCCTGACTGTAGCCATGAGGAGGGAACTTAATGGGGAAGTTTCAGTCTAATTCTAGTCCTCAATAATATACCTCTTTGCATAGTTCTGTTGGGTGGCACCCACAGGATCCTCAGATGCTCCCAAGGAGTGCTGTGTAGACAGGGGTACAATGTCCATGCTGGTTCCTTCTTCTGAACCTCCTTTCTGTCTTTTTCCTCATTTGTTTTTGTGCATATTCATATCGACCCTTAGTTCCCATCCCCTTTTCAAGGGCTTTTTGTTACAGATTCCCTCCAACTCTTCTCATATATTCTTCAATGAAGATGCTTAGAAGAAGAATATTAGAACTTGCAACACGCAGTAGCATGTTCTCAGCCCTGCTCCCACCAGCCCGAGTCTTGGATGGACCCTGAGACAATATTACATTTTATGACTCCGCTTCCACCTCAGTTGCAAAGGTGAATAACATACAAACTGCCTTTGAATTCCAGGAGAAAGAAAGAAAAAAAAAAGAAACTGTATAGAGAATTTTACGTGTTTTGATCTATCATCATGTAGGTATTTCTACACTTCTTTAAAGCTCAACAGCACATGATTGCTCTGGATTATGGTTGCTGATCCTCGTTAAAACTTGTGGAGATCAGAATCCCTTAAAAAGATGTCTGGGAAATTTTGTCTTTGAAGCTACAGTTTATTACTTTGTCCCAACAGCTGCTGCCCTAGACAATTGCTCTCTTTGCTTATGTATAGAGCCAGCCACAAATCCAGACCTGCTGTGATTGTTTTTTTCCATGATGGACAGAACCACACCAAGATTCTACATTCTACAAAGCCATAAAGGTCTGATAGGATAAGCTGAAAATACCTCACAGTTCAGCCATAGGAACTATCATTATCTCATGTTTGGGCAGTTTACGAAGATGTGTGCCCGAGTTGATCCTCCCCTTTCCTTTATCTCACCAAAACAAGAACAGAAAGAATTAATTCTTAATTTCTCCTTGCCGGTTACATGCTACTTTCATCTAAGTATTGAGGAGTATTGCCAGAAAGCAAGATTTAGTATGATGTAGGACAGGCTGACTGGTTTACCTGACAGAAAAGTAACCCATGACGCATATATTTCAGTTCTATCCTGCAGTCTTCTAATTACTGCATCCAATGCAGAGACGAGAAGACTGTGTGATTAGCAGAGAGCGGAGCAGGCCCTTTTGGCAGCCGTATAGCTCAGATGTAAAATGAAACTACATGCTAAATTTACACATACACATTTCAGTGAGCAGAGCTGTGTTTGTGTAATAGATGACAGTATTTGATGCTAGCTCCTCACATGCATCACACAGTGAAAATCGTGTTCTATTTTTTTAGCATAACAGACGTACAGTATAAAGCCTCCTATTCAAAACGTTGATCAAATTATAGCCATAAATAAAACTATGAGTTCAAAGCAAAGAGGAATTTGGCCCAGTGACGGATTTTGTCTGGGAGACAGATTTATCACATAGAATTTGATCATGCCAAATCCTTAACAGTAAAATAAGTAGTTCAGACTTATCACCCAGTATTAAAAAATAATCTGGATTTCACTATTCTTCATGTGCAAGTTTTCTTTGCCTCTGTAGAGCTACACATTTGAGTTAAATGTCAGTGAAAATCACCAGTACAAATATAAAATGTGTCAGTGTGAATCATATCACTAAATTTATGTAGTAATTGACACTGGCACAAGCTTCATCTCGTTCATGTATGACCCAGTCTATTTTGGGCAATCATTTCTTCCACCCAGTTTGCTGAGAATTATGTAGGTATTTACTCCTCTAACTGTCACCTTTAAAGCTTCTGGGATTCTTTGGTCAGTTTCAGCCAAAGCTAATGGGGAGAAATTTTGAAGATATTATATACCTACATATTCTATGGAAAAAGGTGACCACTATAGATCAAAGACCTTACTACTGTGGTCGCAAGGGAAAGCTAGCAATGTGAGCCCTTTATTACACAGCAGAGTGTATTTGTGGTCATGAGTCACAGACCCACAGAAAATCAAATTTTTACTATGTGTGATGTGTTTGCACAGTGCTTCAAAACCAATAAGGATTACCTGTGTCACACGGTGGGCTCCTGTATTGAAACTCCACCATTGCATTTCATTTTTCCAAGTCTTTATTGATGGCTATTATAGATTCTTCATTTATTATTATCACATAGGAGAAAAAGTTAGATCCGTGTATTATAAAACTACTTTTATTCTTTAATGAAAATCTGATTATCTTGTTAAATGCCTATTCATACATGCAATTGAAAATGATATTATTGAATGCTTGTTTTCAAAATAACTTTTCATTAAAGCAACCAATCCAATATAATTTGTTCTGGTACTTACAGACTTGTTTCTGTACATGTCTTTCCAACCCATTTTGAGTAGGGATAATATAGCAGGAAAGAAAGGCCAGATTCTAATTTTAAAGAAACACATTCAGGTTTGACTAAGGAAAGGATTGGTTCAGACTGTCTTGCTTTTTAAGGTAACATTATGGACCCTAAGTATTGGGTTGTTTATAAAATCCATTCCTATTAGGGAACAGTTCATTGGAGTCTGAGATAGCTAAAATCAAATTAAGTGATTTAACTGACCTTGCCAGTCTTCAAGATTACAGACTGGTTTGTGTTTGTTCTGACATACAGATGTCCAGCTTTTGAGTAGAAACGATTCTTATTTCCAGTCTGTGCAATTTTCCATTAGAGAGGAAATTCACCCAGTTGAAAAGGATGAATTAATACAGTATTCAAAAAATATCATAACCTAGGGAATCACTTTGTTAATTCCAGTCACAGCCCCCCATGAGGTTTCTGTCTTTTTCAGAGTTGCACAACTCTAAAGGCTTCTTAATGTGCAGTTTTAAGACTTCTGTAGTCAGCTCACTAGTTGGAGATGAGATTTGGAGATGGGATCACGTAGATCTATCGCCAAAAATATGTGTTTTCTGATCTAGAAAGAATGGAAGTATTAGCAGTGATTCAATACAGAGAAGGAATTACAAAGCATCTGACATCAGGTCCAGATCCCATGATATGATATAAAGCACGGAAACTATCCAGTTGCATTTCAATGGACAAAACTTTAATGAAGTCTGACAGAAGAGCAGTCAATGCATCTTTTCTACAAGTTAATACCTCAGCATTACAGGTCTGTGTCAGAGAGGAAAGACCTAGGTGAGAGGCTCAATATATTGAGATTTTTAAGCAAAAATGATTTCAGAGCCCAAGATAGGTCATATACTACAAAAGCACTGTCCTGAGTCAAAGTCTATTGAAGCCCATTTACTTCCCCAAGCATTTGGTTAGATTAAGGTCATACATGCAGCAGTATTTACTGCTGGGCTACTGCTCATATCTTAAGGGAAATAGAAAGGGGAATTCCTGTAGGAGACACGGGAATTTATACAGCTACTTAATTTGAGCCTTATGGCTCTCCTGTATGTGCCCTGTGCGCAGAAGAAGTGGAGTCAGGGTTTCATCTCATCCCTGCTGCTGAGCACATGAAGGGCACATGAAGGGAGCAGGCTTTGTCAGGAACTGATGGGGACTGAACTGTCACCTGAACCTAACAGGGACTGAATGGGCGAAAACTTGTTGCACGTTATATAGGATCATCACCTGAGTCACACTTGGCAACAGATATGAGTAACATTATCTGCATTTACCCACAAGCAGAAGCTTTTCAGAAAGCCTTGTTCTTCAATTACAAAGATTAAACCATCATTTTCCACAGAAACACGTACAATAGTTCTGCAAGATCCCAGTGCTTTAATATTTACTGAACAGAACCTTTCTGACTTCGGCAGGGCTCTTTTGTACAAAAACATACTAGAAAATGTGAGAAACTGCAGAATGGGAAGCCAAATTAGCAGAAGCTGACTCTTTCAATGAAACACAGAGCAACGATCTCAAGATGCTGTTGGTAAGAAGGACTGGCATTGGCTGCATGATTACATATGCATGTATTTCCATGCAACCTATATATTTATTTAGATTCTTTCCATTAATGTCAAGAAATTGCTTAGCAATGCGCAACCATGCCATCCTGTAGGATGAGTAGCAATATTTATGACAGTGGTGAAGAGAGTAAACAGTGCATAATTAAGTGTCATAACTGCTTTTAAAAAAAAAGAATAAAGAAAAGCCTAGATTAATTTGTCAGCTACGTTTGCTGTGTAAGCATAATGGTCCAAAACCAATAAGCACTACATATGTCATGTTCTGGGTCTCTATAATGAAATTTTTCAGTTGCATTTAGTTGTCCCAGATCTTTATTGATGGCCATTGTGTATTCTTATGTTATAATCATACCAAACTGCATTAGGGAACTACCTTACTCTTCAAACAACACCTCGTTATCTAGTTTAATGCCTGTTCCCATTTCCGAATGCAATATGATAATATTGAAAATGATGATATCAAACACTTCTGAAGTAAACAGTCTTTTGTTTAAGTAAACAAAGTAAACTTGTCTCCACTTTATCACTAAACTGTAAAATAAACTACCTTTTCATCCCAGTTGTTTATCTAGTGTAGGAATGGACTTGATCCAACAAGAACCTGTTCAGTTTGGTATTATAGCCAAGAGAAGTCTTTCAAAATCTAGCACCACCACCGAGACCATCCTCACCAGAGAGCTAGTGCCTCAGATGCCTTCATTACACAACAGCTGGGATTACTACATGAAACACGGAGCTACCTTTAATAAAAACAGGAGAAAAATGGAAGCATAAGAAGTTAATGTAGTTTATGTTTAGAGACTGGAAACAAATTTATTTGACTTCTGTAATCCCTGTACTGTGCTATAGGGCTCTGTTTCTGGCATCTTCTAAAGCAATTCTGGAAGAAAGGTTTTCTTTGAAGACTTAAGGGATGTAAATAAATTTTTCAGCTTAAACGCAAACCAACAAACAAATGTACTAAGCAGCAAATCCGTATGCTAGATCCTCTTGTCTGCAACACGCCCAGCAGTTCTAGAGAGAAAAAAAAATCCCTATGGCATTAGCGTTTCCTTACTTTACAATATGTTTTGCTTTTTTTTTTAAAACGGCATCTTGCTATTTTTTTCTATACTGCCTACCACAAGCACTCTGTTTCCAGTGAAAGTTCTCCTTAAGAGTAATAAGAGACCTTGTCCCAGTTGGGCTTAGCCTCCCTTGGAGCAAACACTATTCTACTGCCAGGTCTGTGGGGAGGAATCAAACAACATTAACTGTCTGAAATAAGATGTACAATGGCCCTGCAACCGGGCGTGCCTTTTTTTTTCCCAAGGAACAAAAACGTTTATAAACTCCTCACAAGATGTGCAAGCTAGCAATTTCTTTGATTAAACAAGCCATGTCCATTGGTGATTTGCTTAGGGAAACTGTGTTCAAATATAAAAGAAGCAAATGGAACTATAAATTATTTACCTTCTATTTACTTAGGAACTTTAATTTTACTAAGCGTACCATGCTATATAGAGATATTAATCTGAGGGCAGAGTATGATCTACATTTTTAACAGAAGCGCATCCAGGGTTTTATTCAGTTAGTCCACTTCAAATTCAAATCTGCAGATCATATGGCTTTGCTTTGTAGGATATCACCATAGAGGCAAACCTCACTGCACCCTTGAAACTTCCCTTCTTTTCCTTTCACAGATACTGCCTGTCCTCACCCAGACTTTTCCCACTTAAATTTGATGGAGCTCTTTGCTCACTCACTCATCCCGTCCAGCTCCCAGTATCACTTCAAGCATTTCACATGATTTCTCAGTACTTGTTAGCATACAGCCTTCTTGGCTTCAACTTTTGTTCCTTGCTGGGTTTGTGCTGCGAGCCTACCTCACTCCTGTCATCCATCTAGTTGAAAGTCTCTGCTCTTCTGTCTTTAGTGGTGAAACAGGTATTTTATTCTTTTCAACAACGTCTTCCATATCATTTCATCCTCCAACTTTGTACCAATTTCACAACCCCGAGTAAAATTATTACTTTGTCATTTCATCAGCAGAACATTAAATGATGGGGAACTTTTCTCTTTTTGACAACCTTTACCTTAACCTTCAACAACTCTATTAGAAGGCAATGATCATTGCTACAGAATTTTTATCACATATATTCATATCTTATGCTGACTTCCAACTTTCTCTTTTCCCCTTAACTTGAGTTAAAGTGCTAAATGTGAATTACTTTATGGCAGTCTGTAACTAAATGAGGGTAAATAGGCAGTTCATGTTTTAAATCAGTACCTTGCCTGTGTAAAGGAATTTCATGTAGATTTCCATCAGAGATGTTTCTGTTCAGGAGAGGAGATTTTAATGGAAATGTTCTATATAGACTTTCATTAGATATTTTGAAATTGCCCCATGGGATTGATTAAAACTTAATATTGGTATGAGCGACCTGGGCAAACATAGACATGTATGTATACAACCCTGGAATCTTTTCCTCATGGAGATTTTAATTAATTAAAAAAAAGTGTCAGCATATTCAATGTGTATTTTAATAGAATTGTTCATATTTCTCCCTCTTCTGTTTTATCTACTGAAAACTACACTGACCTATGACTGCTATTCAAGCATACCTAGTAACTAAGTTTTTTTCCTCTGCCTCAGTTGTTGCTAAACCTGTTGCATTGAATAGAACATATCCACCTTCAGATTCTTCAGTAATACACATTATTCAGATACGTTTTACTTGTAAAGAAATAAATTTCTTTTGCCAATGCTATCACAAACACTTCTGCTGGTACAAAAATAAGAAACTTGCTAGGATTGGTGTGTCAGATCTTGCATGCACTGAAAGTAACAGAGAGGACGACTCCAGGACTCAAGCCTGGTTTCCCTATTACACAATTTAGAGTGAAACTGTCCTCATTTACAGATGTTTGGAAGGACATGTGTATCTGTGGCCCTCAGGTAGAAGGTGAGGTGGAACAGGTTTGATTTTCATGGATCTTTAATAAAGTTTCGAATACAAACTTGGATTTGGGTTTTAAGAGACTGGAAAAAAATTGAAAAAAGGAAAAGTTCACTCAAGGGAGACAGAGGCTGATAAAACAAGGTAAGCAGAATATGTACAAACCTATGCAGGCTTTTCAAGCTACCAAAGGAGAAATCCATTCTTTTATTTTCATTTTTAAAACCCCCGCCTCTTTTGATTTTGGAGATTACTTCAAGATTTGAAACTACTGTCAAGGAATTCTTTCTTTCCAAAAGCAAAAATAAAGATAATAAATGAAATCACAAGCTTTTGCATTTCCAGGTATTCTTCTTAGATGAGTTCCCTCCTATGTAGCAACCACCATGTGTGACATTAAATACTTCAGCACAGATTTAATGGCACTGCTAATTCCCGGTTTCTCAGTATTCCTCTGTTATGCCATCGTTCCTGAAAGAGGAGCATGTGCTCAACTTCTGGTTTTTGCTGCCACCCCCTTCAGGAAGTCTCCCGGTGTTCTGGTGTCTCCTCGCTTTGCTCTCTGTCTCCTACCTCTGTGGTCCTGGGGACAGAAGCCCCAGTCATGGGAATGCTCCTCACAGATATACCTGGGAGACCATGTGGGAGGAGGAGATGTCACTTGTCCCTGTCTTAGGTCCCAGTGGAAGTTGTATTCTCCTTTGCAGAGCCCCTGTACATTCCTTAGAGACAGCTGGGCAAAACTAATTTTACATTTCATAGGGTCAGTCTTCCCTCCTATTTTGGAAGGAAACATGAACTGGTCTGATGAATAGAAAATGGGAAATTTTACAATCAGTATTCACATTTAGATATTAACAGTTAGGGCTGTTAGGTTGTTGGGGTTTTTTTGTTTTCTTTTTTTTTTAAGATTTCCAAATCTTGGATGATTAGCCCATCATTACCTAGAGGACGTAAAATCCTAAGTCTTTAAATGAAATAATAGTTATGGTGGTACTGCATGCAATCTTTCTGTAGTAAACAAAACCTGACGGTGACAAAATCTGTTGTCAGAGCCTGAGATCCACAATTTTTACTCAAAAGAATCACTTAAGCCAAAAGGGTTTTTTTGGTGTAGTTTTTTTTAAATTTTATTTTACTTTAGTAAAATCTTCAGAATTTACTGACTAGAAAAAACAAAATAAAGAAAATTAAATGAATTTGCCAAAATATTAAAACTTTATGTGGAATTTGCAAACACTTTCTATTCCATAATGAGAAACTGAAAACAGAGTATCCCTTAGCTCTGAATTTTACTTGTCCTTCAAGTTTTTAAGGAAACGCTCAATTTTAAAAATGAAATAAATATTACTTGAATCTCTGCTAAGTAGCAGCCACCCTCCGTGATTAGGATTCTATTTGCTGTTGCCTTTTTGCAGGTATTGTAATTATAGCTTGCAAACTGAGAGCACAAGATAATCATTATCTGCACATGTTTACAAGTTAAAAGAAATGCTGAAATGTATTTTATTGCTCCATACTGAAAGTGTGAATGTTCTCATACATTTGGTATCTCACTATATTATAGTGATACTTGGTGTTGCTGCACAGCCTCCTATCCAAACTTATTCTTGTGCAATTTCTTCAAAAATCAGATGATGGTTCTACATACGTAGGTAACAAAAAAACATGCTGTAGATTGTTATAGCTTTTTCTACAAGCAGTTCTGTTTGGCTTTGACGCAGGGGCAGATCCTAACAGTTCTAGCTGATGTTTTCAAATACATGTAATTTGAAGCATGGTTCTGTTTAATACACAGTAGTTGAAAGAAAAAAATCTCTAGAAATGCCAACCAGTTCCCCGTGTGCCCTGTTACTGTTTACTGACCAAAAATCCTATAACCCCTCATATGTTTGAGCCTATGCAATGATTACAGCTGCCAGAATCCTACAAGAAGATAAATTTTTTCTAACCTTTGAAACAACAAAAAAAATCACCAACAACAAAAAAGGTTTTTTCCCGAGGTATCTTTTTTTTTTACTGATGTATTTGCAAAATAATATGTGAGCAGGGCAGTATTCTCCAAAAGTGGCTCCTAATACTCATACTTGTTGAATACCTGTCCTGTGAAAAATCCAAACAGGAACAGAGAAAATTAGGTGATTCTTTCCTTCCCACCCTGGCCCCCTAAGAAGTAAGGAAGTCTTGATCCTCCAAAACAGAACAACTGTGCAAAAAGTAACAATCAGTAATATCAAAACACACTTAGACCTCTGATTTTAATGCCATAAAGTGACAATTCCAAGGGCTACACAGCCATCATTTTTCCCCACAGATGCTCAAACAGCAAGCTGCAAACACGCTTTCTCAGAACCATCTATTTTCTGTAGAGGTGTGTGTGGCAATTTCTTTTTCAGAGGCATATGACCATACGTCTACTTAAATCAGCTGCAGAGATGATATAGTCTGTGGTTCTGTTTATCTCACCTGTACACTAATGCAAGGGCTGCATCCCACAATGATCTGAGGCGTCGGGGGCAAATTCACCTCAAGGAGATTTGCCGTTTTCAAAAGTGAAGATTGAGCTGATCCAAGGTAAGTAAAACTTCATTGTAGTGTTTGGCTGACATAGTTGGAAACAGGCAAATTTTTAATATCTCTGAGACTGTTACAAATGTGGAGTCAGTAGGCTGCAGCTATTTTTGTGGACCTTTTGCGGAGACCTTTGCAGATAGCTTTTGGAAATGAAGGCACTTACCACTATTAGAAAAGTCTTAATGCTTTGGGAAATACTTTCAGCTAATGTTCCTGCTGGCAAATTGACTATCCATTTCTTCTCAAAGATGTCTAAGATGTAAATGGTCTTTTTCAGAGTACGGAGGTTGAACGTCGAAACCTGCTGTTCAACAATCGCAGCTGCATGCATGTTATTATCCCAGCACTGATTACAAGATCCCATTGACCACAAGCTGCCTGTCTGCCTGTCTAGATGGTGTGATTAGTGTATAATCAATCTTTAATCCAATCAGAAAACTCTCTGCCTGCAACTGATAAAGGTCGCGGCAGGGTACTGATGAGGCCAGAGCCTTGGTATCTCTAAGGGGACACCTGCAGCATGTGAGGTGCAGAAGCTAAGCAGGCTGATCTAAGAGAAAGGAATTAAGGTGGTCTGTAAAAAATCTGATAAACAGCATTCAAACAGAACAAACCGGGTAGCTAAAATGTGGGGCTCAACAGCCTCGCAGCCCCTGAAGCGCTGCTGTTCATACACATGGAGAGGATCACTTTTTAGATCAGGAAGACCATTCAAGACATAACATTTAGTTTCTGATTGTTAAAAGAAGTGTCAAGCAAAATAATTTATCTGGCAGTATTGTTTCCTCCTGTGCATGAATTTCTCTGTGCTACTTCAGCTTTGTACTTCATTGTCTGTATGTCTTCACAGGATTCTGGAATGGAATATGACTGTGACTTTCCAAATGGTGGTGCCAAGAAATAATTGCCTGTTCTCTGCTTCTTCTTTTTTAATTTCTTGACCCAAATTTAATTTTTTTCCTCTCTTTATCTCAGCATTCTTTCCTAATTCTGCAGATGGGATACTTATAATTACAGCTCATATTAGAGCGGTTAAAAAATAGCACACTATTATGTGATAAACCCGATGTGCTTTATATTAATCCCCATTGCTCCGCTTCAGGGCAAACAGTTTCTCATAACTTCCTTTCTATGATATGACCTGTTCCTATTACATTAACATTCAAAATTAAGAGAAGATCCTGACTAACTACCTTATTGAAAGCTAAAGAACTTCCAATGTATCTTTTTTGTAACCATATAAACATCTCTTAACTGTTTAAATGGAAACCATTATTTTTATCAACTGTATAATTATTTTAAACACAGTTCTATGAATTATCTTTATTCCTATAAATACAGATTATTTCCACACACCCCACGGATGTACTCTTCTTTGTAACTTCTAGGTGAGCTGCGCTCCTACTTTCATGCTTTCCAGGGTATCTGGCACCCTTCTGAGATACCTGCAGCAAAGCTCACATTTATCTATGTTCACAATAAGCTTAAGAGCAAAAGAAACAAAATTATTCTGTCTATGAAGTCTTTTTTTTCTAAATGACCATTTCAGATTTAATAATTTCTCTGATTTCAAAGACTCTCTCTCTAATCAGTAAACAATGAACAGCATCACAGTGAAATAATCTAATTGTCACAGCTCTGACTTCCAAAAAAAGATTTCAAAACTACTTTAAACTAGACAATTTAGGCAAAACCTATTGTTACAATGTTAATATGGCCATAGTGCCTACAAAAAACCCAACTATCAACTATGTACAGGTATTCGAAATAAGCACTTCAAAGTCGATAGGGACTACTGTAAACAGTCTTATACCATGATCAAAGCATAGTTTTACGATTCACCATGCACTAAAATAGCTTATGCCCAATAGAACTGATTGTGCCTTTAAAGATATATGGAAAATATTCGCTCTTCATAGAACATGACCTTCATAACTCAATTTATGGGTCATTCCCTCACTTGTGGGATATTTTCAATATCATAATTGCAGAAAGAGAAAGAAAGGAAGGAAAAATGTTCAGTTATTCGTTTTGCAGGGCCTTTTTATTAAAAGCAGAAATAACATTAGATGAAAATCATTTCGCTGATAATTTTAATGAAATATGAAGTGCTTTGAATATATTTTATTGCAGGCAATATAGAAAAAAGGCACTGGCTGCTTAATGTGTCATTTAATGAATGGATTCCACATTGCTTTACTTTGCTACATTTTGAAGTGAGGGCCATGCACAGATGATAGCAAGGGCTTTCAAAAGGGGGCTTCTTCCCACATTTTTAAATTACTCTTCACCTAATGGAAAGTGCGAAGTATAATGCAGCAGAAATGAGGCTGAACCAAAACACTGGAGCTAAATACCTTAACAAATCTCACTGAATTTCACCCTGTAAGCCCATCTCTAATACGGAAAAAAACCTGATGCAGATAATGTCCTAGCATGCTGAAGGTCAGGCTGCTGTCAGAAGGATCCCACAAAACCAGAAATCTCATCTAATTTGCAATGAGCAAACATCGCAGTTGCTGAGTTAGCCCAGCTGAAGGTGAGGAACCAGGGTGGAAGCTCTGTTTCCTGCTCTGTGGACTTAAGGTGGAAGTGAGAAATGGGCTGTAGATTTTTCATTAGAAATATTTCAATTGGGTTTGTTCTGACACAGAAAAAAATCTCCTTACTACTGTCGTGGTTTCAGTTTGGATAGAGTTAACTTTCTTACTAGCAGCTGGTATAGGGCTGTGTTTTGGATTTGAGATGGGATTAGTGTGATAGTGCCCTGGTGCTTTTGGTTGTTGCTAAGGCATCAAGGCCTTTTCTGCTTCTCACACTACCCTACCAGCAAGTAGGCTGGGGGTGCACAAGAGGTTGGGAGGGGACACAGCTGGGACAGTTGACCCCAACTAACCAAAGGGATATTCCATACCATGTGACATCATGCTCTGAAGCTGGGGGAAGAAGAAGGAAAGGGGGACATTCAGAGTTAGTCTTCCCAAGTCACCATTACGTATGACGGAGCCCTGCTTTCCTGGGTATGGCTGAACACTTACTTGCTGATGGGAAGCAGTGAATGAATTTTGTGTTTTGCTTTGCTTGTGTGTGCATGTTTTGCCTTACCTATTAAACTGTCTTTATCTCAACCCACGAGTTTTTCCTCACTTTTATTTTTCTAATTCTCTCCCCCATCGCACCTGGGGGGAGCGAGTGAGTGGCTGCATGGTCCTAGCTGCTGGTGGGGTTAAACCACGACAACTACTTTCTGTTGTAAGTACTAGTCAACCCAGTGTAGACTGGCTTAATTTTGAATTAGTGGATACAAATATCAGATTCACCTCCCTACCACTATAAGGCTTTAGAATTACCAGAATGGGGAATACTTATCTCAGAAGCTCATGAGATAAGAAATAGTAAAAGCAATCAATGTTCTTTCTTGGTAATGATGCTCAGGCAGCTTCCCAGCAGATACATCAAACTTGATTCATACTTTCAGATAGCTTTAAAGGAGTTCCCATGCACACACACATGCAGGGGGCTACTTTCAGTCAGGTCTGAAGGGATGCTGACACCACATCTGCTAAAGCTCTGCAGCAGAGAGGAGGCATATCTCCTCTGCTGCACAGGATGCCATGAAATGGATGAGTGGCAGATCCAAAATAGAAAGACGGGTGTCTCTGGTCTACAGATGTAAGAAGCAGAGATGGAGAACAAACTTTTACCCTGGGATGTTTTCTGCATTTAACTTTCTGATGTCCAAGCTCCATCGCCAAGTTACCAGCTCCACATTAATATAAATGAATAATGGAAATAGTAAAAAGGCTGTATATAACAGACACTGCTTGTTAACAAGAACAACTTTCTTTCAATGCATGGTAATGAGAAGGAAAGAATACATGTAGCAATATAATCCACCTTTTTTAATTGTTTTAAAATAACTTCTTCTCCACACATAACCTTCAAGTTTAACACCATATGGTCTTAAAACCTGAATCAGTTACATACAAGTGTCAAGTATTGTTAGAGATCACATTATCATACAGATCCATAAACACACAGCTGCATAATTTCTCAAACGATTATCACCCCTGTACACCTGGTGTGTATGTTAGATATAAAAAATTAACAAACAAAAGCGAGAATTTTACTATACTGCAGTGCTGTCATGGCAAATTGCACCATCAAAATCCAATTGCACAACACAGCTTTAGGCATCAGTATGACGAGAGAACTGCAGTATATAACTGTAGAGACAGTGTTCCATTAAGTAAGATGTGAAGCAGGGCAGTGTGGAGCCTGAAAAACCCAGGAGGTGCTGAAGGCAATGTAATAGGACCCCATGGTCAACAGTATCAAAGACTGCTGATAAATCAAGACAATGAAAGAAGGAGCTTCTCAGTTAGCTTGAAGCAACAGATTCTCATTACAAACCCTCACAAAAGCAGTTCCAGCACAGTGGCAATATCTGAAACAAGACTGAAATTTATGAGAAAGTTTTTGTGTATTGAAGACAGTATGTAATTTCAGAACGACTCTGTCCAGTGCAAAGAAAAAGGATGGGGGAAAAAGGTAAGCTGAGAAATTACTAGTAATTACACTTTTTAATCTATTACAATTAAGAAAAAGATTGTTTTGACAGTGTTTCACTCCTCAAAAATATTTTCTTCTGGCTATACAGTTTCTGCTTTTGTCTGAACTACTAAACAGGAATTGACATGTAGGAAAAAACTAAACACCATCTCCAAAACACCCAAAAGATTCAGGAACAGTGTGACATAAAAAAACTCATCAGATGGTATTCATTGTGTGTCTGTCCTCTTGATCTCAAAGTTGCCTCAACACCTACCTGTTTTCTTTGGGATCTACAAGCTAACTCAAGAAGTTATGAGCTCCGGATGCGTCTGTACCTCATTAAGATGCAGAAGGGAAGTGAGAAGGGCCTACATGTTTTCAGGCTCAGTCTGGCACACCCAAGCAGAGTTAGACCTCATCATAACTGCTCTTGAAAAGACAGCTGGAAGACAAAAATACAGACCTACTAGATAGAGTCTTCACCAAAAGACAGGAGATATACAGGCCTCCAAAGACTGAGGTACACAATCTCCCTCAGTGACAGAGGTTTTTACCAAAGAGTAAATAGTGTTGGAAACAGAGAATCAAGCCCAGAACTCCCTCAGCGCTACTTTATCTGCTGGGCTGCAGTTTCAACAAGACAGGTCAGATTAAGCAGTAGAGGCCGTTTCCCGGGCAGTGAACGCCATGGATTTGAAAGCTCTCAGGGTCCAGATCCCAGCACTCCACCTTCCATCGTTAGAATAACAACAATCACGAAAATATCCTGTTGAGTTCTCACGCCAGCAAGTCAACTAGCAAGTCTCGGATATCTTTGAAGGAAAAAATGAATTCTAAAACTTAAGCAGAACAGCGTAAAGGAAGGCAAACAAGTGGAACCAGAAGACCCTCCCATGGACACCACTCTTTAGTCCACCCTCCATCCTTCTCATGAGCACTATTCCAATTTGGGAATCTCTGAAGATGACAAGGGCACTTCTGGAACACTGGAGCTTAGATCCCAAATTGTTTAGGGCTTCACACACAAAAAATAGCATAAACCTGTACCATAAGATACAAAGTGATGCTAGTGTGAGACCTGAGATACTAGATATATTCATAACTACATACGATAATAAGGGACAGGACAAGGCATATCTACAGTTTCCCATATTAGAGCAAGTCTAAAGTTTGACTTCTACAATGAATCTTTTGGTTTAGGTTACCAACTTTTTAAAATGGCTGTTGTAAGAACTTTTGAATTCTTAAATACAAATCACCTCTCTGAAGCTTAGCTTAATTTTTTTCTATAGAAATTGATAGCAATTTAGTATAAAAATTAAAACTAAGTGTTTGCAATGAATATTACTGAAGCATATGGTAAGAATGAATTATAAATCCATAAGGCAGGGAAATACAAAGTCATAGACTAAATCCAAATCCTCTGCTAGCATGAGTTACTTAGTGATAATGTTCAAATGGGGCTCCATCGTGCCTGCACAGTTTAAGTTTGAAGCAGCATCCCACAACAGGCTTCACAGCACACAAGCTGCTAAACATCCTCAGCTTCACTGTATAAATATGAGGCTGCTGGTAATAATTTACTTTCCGTGAGAGTGCTCTTTGACATGAAGGATTGGCCTCATGCTCCTATAGCTATGTATTTCCAAGGATTTGTGAGTTTGTCATAAACGTTATGTGGTAAATATAAACTAAAGGTAATATAGAAATCATATCATAGATTTTCTTTTGAAAATATTTCTCACTCTAAAGCTTGAAATGGTTCAGAATTTAGCAAGCAGCAACTTAAATCACATTTCAATTGTACTTAAGTTAGAGCTATTGTCAATAGCCTTAGTTCAAAAGATCTAGGTACCATGTATGATTTGGTACAGATTAGGATATACTCAAATTATAAATAAACCTGAAAGAACATTACTATACTTTTATTTGTTGCCATATCAACACAGATGTTTTTACTACAGCATATTTTGTATATTCTAAAATCATGTCCTGTATTCAGCTGTTCTGTTGTTTGCCTTACTCAGCTCTAATGCAGTTATTTCAACTGATGTGGCAAATGGCCTAAAATGTCCCTTTTCATGCCTGTGTAGGCTCAGCATAAAAATACCAACATTCTCATTATCAAAACAACCTCTAGCATTCCAAAATAAGCAAAGTTTACACGTTTCTTCAAAAGTGGAACAGCAAATTATTCACAATAGGCCAGATCCTGATAACCTTCATTCAGTTTTTAATCACTGCCCACAGAAATTCTGGAAAATTATTTTCTGAATTAGGAATTTTGTAAAAATTTGTCAAGTACATTGGAAAAGAAAGTATTCAGAAGACTTGAGTAATAACATTCCTATGCTTTTAACAGAAGATGGAAGCAATGCACCTTTCTGTTCCTCGTATCTTCTATTCACACAGAAACAAGTAGCCTCAACTTATATTAAACTAATCTACGAGTCTGAGTTGTGGCACATAAAGTGGTACCCTTACAAATGCTCTGCTGATTGGAGAGCACTGAAACGTACTGCTGGATAGTCCTCTTCTCTCTCATGAGATGCTCTTCTCTGCTGGGGACTGCAGGTACTAAGTAATTTTTCTAGATACAAGCCAGAAATCATCTTTTATCTGTGCATCACTTAACCAATGCAAAGATAAACATGCTGAAAGCTAGGACATGTGACCAGAAGCTTATTTCTTAAACAACAACAATATAAAAGGACAAAAGCCAAGCCCACCTTTCTTTGTCCTTAAAAGCAAATTAAGTAAGTGGCATAACCCCATGCTCTGAAATGTCATCCATCAAAAGTTTGTAACATTTTTTGAAGTAGTAATGATTGAACCTGCTGTGACATCTTCGTTGCCTCTAGGGTGCCAGAAATTCTGCTGCTTTCCCAAACTGACAATCATATAACTATTTAGAAACTCTCCGGGGAGGTCAGCATTAAAACAGGCTGTAAGGAGCCAAAGTAGCATATTCTTGAATTGAAAAATCTGTTCAAACCAATGTATGCATAAAATCCTTGTTCTTAGTATGTAAAAACAATTATTCGTAGCAGTAGTGTATTAACAGTGTTATTCAGTTGGTCATTTGAAAGTGTGTTTAGTAGGCAAAGGATATGAGTTCACAGTCTTCCTCACAGTCACTGGGCAAAGAGTTTGCAGAGCAATACCTGGCACTCACGGGTCAGCTGCTTGTTAACTCTTAGTGATTCTGTGAAACGCAAAGGTTTGCCCCTCAATGGAAACAGTTAATTCATAGGAACACATAGAATAATATATAGCATTAGCCAGGACTGAATTTCTTAAAGAGAAGCTGCTTGGTACCTACATGTAAAACAACTTCATAAGGACAATGGTCCGGTTTGAATTCCTCAGACCACTTGATTTGATAAAAGCCAGTTGACAGTTCATCTCTGTCTGATTTGCATCTCTCGGTCTGATTTTCACATGCAAATAGAAGTTTTTGGTTCCATAAAAGATTTAACTAAGAGGGCAAGAGACCTTTTTTTTTGAAGTGTTTTAAGCTTTTTTAAAGGTGAAACCTTGCACAGTACATTGATCTGCATCTTTTACTACATTGTTATTGTATTTGAAATGCACCTTTTTATATTTTCAAATTAATTCAAGATGGTTTACATGTGAATCCAACCTGTTTTGTCATTTTGCCATGTTTATTTTAAAAAGATAGTGATGTTAAAAAGAGACTTCTGGAGCAAAGAGATGCGCCTACCGCAGCCCAGCTCTATATAAGCCAGTGGAGGTCTTTTGTAAGACATTAGCAATTTCTGTTTAATTTTGGTGAATCAAGATCAAGACCAAATATTTTTACCAGAAACTGACCAGGCAGAAGTGTCTGTCAGGGTACTAACAGCAGGATGTGTGTGTTTCTTTTCTCTCCTATAGAATTCAAGAGCAAACTTCAACAAGGAGTTGTTCTGAAGAGCAGTTTCTGATGTCTTCCAAAGGCTGGAACAGGTAAACAACAAGACACTATCATGTGGTATAGCTGCTTTACTGCAGCTATCTGTGATGGCAGAAAAAGCAGTAATATATGTAATCAGATTTTCTGTACTTCTACAACATAATTTTCTATGTTTAGGCAGATGTATCAGAAGAAAAGAGACAGGCAGCAACTGTAAAATAAAATTCAGATTCTTCTCATACTTGTGCCTGATTGACTGCTACACACTGACTTATCAGAGGAACCAGACAAAGATGTGTCACATATATACATCCCATTCTGAAAAGCAGTCGGTTAGTTGTGATAGATAAACAGAAATGAAACATCACAGGCAAGAGCTGAGTCAAACCTCACACTCAAATTAATAGGACCATGCTATGCTGTTGTTACATGCTGAACTTGGAAAGGCCAGCTGTGAGATTCTGAGAATGTCATAAACGTCAGTCAACACAAGCTTAGTGATGGTGGTGTTCTGTCTGAAAGCTCTGTTTGGAAGACAGTCACAACACTCCACACTGTAGGTTGGGGAGAAGTTCTACCACCCAGTGCTACAGCCAAGGGATGTATAACCAGCAGCAGCATAACTTCCTACAGGAAGGGATCACCTGCAGCTTGCTCTCTGGCAAAAATAAAAGACTTAGGTAAACTGGTGATTGAGAATAGGGAAGGAAGGGACCGGGGGACTGAAGCGGAAGAGCAATAGCCTGGGATGCAGGCACAAACGAGAGTCGGGAGTAGCAGCAGGAAGGGGAAGGAAAGGGCATGGGAGGGAGGAAGGGGCTGGGACGAGAGCAAGCTGGGACACAGGTCACTTGCAGGAGTTGGGTTGGGGGTACAGCCAAGTGTGGGCCAAGGTTGGCACTCTCACAGGACTGTGTAATGGCTATGAGTGAAGTATGGACCATGAACTACGTGATTGGGTGTGTTAGCAGAGAGCTGGAGTCATGGAGAATAGGGAGAGGGGAGGTAAAACAGTGGTGTGAAGATGACAGTGAGGTTGAGGAGGACAGCAGCTAGAAATTTTTGTGCTAAGAGTGGTATGGGATCAATGTTATGGGGCAGGAAGACATGGAAATCATGTCAAAATCATCAAAAGAAAAGTGAGGAAATCTTTGGGAGGTTAGGGAGAATAGAGCGCAAGAAGTTGTGGCGTGTGATGTTCTCAGGCCTACAGGAGCTACAAAATGTGTCATATCCCACAAAAACAAGTGTGTCTGATTTTTCTTGGCCCAGACAGCTCCAATCTGCTCTTGTCTTGCACGTACTACTCACTTCAAACTCACAATATCTCCAGAAGTGCAGATGGCCCTGTAAGTAATGGAGGATCCCTGCAGAGTGAATGCTAATGGAAAAATACCCCACTTTTATCCTTTATCTTAAGCCATGCAAAGTATTCTTTACCACCTAATCCCACTTTCATCTCTTACTTAAAGTAATATTGCAGTAAAACCCATACAACTGGAGACCATTTGACTGTCAGGTTACATTTAACATGTTTAATGAAAATTTAATGTTCCTGCAATTGATTTTTCTCTCAGTGGCACTGAATTACTTATGAATAACCTCATCTCTACTTAAACAAAACATGCTCCTCTAATGAGGTACAGCTAAACGGAGATCAAAATGATCTATAATACGGCATCTAACTGGCAACACTCCGAATTGAGTTACTTCATGTTCTGGGGACAAGTAAACTCCAAAAGAGGTGGACAAGGGAGAAGGAAAATGAAAACAGTTCCCATCCTGGAGGGTGGAAAAGAGAAGTGGCCAGGCTTAAGAGGAAAGCCTTGGCAAGCACTAATGCTAGCGCTGGATACCGCTTTCACTTGTGCTTCCTCTTCCCTTGTACCACCTGCATTTTCTTTTCTCCAGTGTCGTTCTTCTTTCTCTTTATTTTCTTTCTTATCCATGAATAGTCATGGAATGAAGGAAAGAGAC
This sequence comes from Burhinus bistriatus, assembly GCA_013397275.1. Classification (NCBI taxonomy): domain Eukaryota; kingdom Metazoa; phylum Chordata; class Aves; order Charadriiformes; family Burhinidae; genus Burhinus; species Burhinus bistriatus. The sequence goes on along the minus strand of VYXH01002576.1, from coordinate 107,847 downwards.
AAAGCATATGGCTCTATTCCTCTGGAAAAAGCGGTTGTAGCTGTTCCCATGCCTTCCATTCACAAATTGTTTTTTACATGCCTGTGTGGTAGGATGCATTTATTTCATGGGATGGAAAGGGGATCCAGCAAATATATATCAAAGGATGGGGTAACTGGACTTGCACTGGTAAATAGCTTGTGTTCTCAGTCCTTTACAGGCAAAAGAGGAAAAAAGAAAGGAAAAAAAAAGGCTTAAATCTGCTGGCATGGCTTCTATATCCTCCTATGTTTGGAGGCACCAAGGGCAAGTTAGTATTGATTCCATTAAAGTTGCTTCCTAGACACGGTTTCTATTAGAAAATTATCTTAATCTAAGGATATATAAGGATATATAACAATGAAGAAATAAATTTCTCTTTGAGTCTTCCCTGAGGCTGTTGTTTCCCACCCCTGAGAGCTTGCCACCTCCTTGTCATACTGCATGCCCATGGGCAGACCACTCCAGACCAGTAAGAAAATAGTAATTTTGGAGATTACCACATAGATGCCAATTGGTTAACAATACTAAAATGGAGGTTTACTTTAAGGCAGGTTATTATGAAACACCAATCTGAATGCTAAAGATGAAAAGGGAACAAAAATTAGAAATAATGTATTTATAGCGAAAAATAAGGCAAAGCTAAGTCAATCAGACAATAAGCATCATTAGGGCAGAAGTTAGTATGCACACAGGCTGCTTGGACGGAGTTGTTTACATTTTTCATAATGAGCTAGTTTCAGAAGATGAAGTTCATCTTTCACTGCTGGATTAATTACGGTTCACTTTACATGGGAATGTGAAAGTCGGCAGTGATTGTAATACACCCAGAGAACCAGCACTGACTAAGCAAAATCCTCTCCTGAGACAGAACAACCCATCCTCTGTTAGTGCTGCTGTTCATTCATGATGCACAAAGTAGGACAACTGTGCCAACCACTTCAGAAGTGGCTCAAATAACTCAGGTTTCAGTCAAGTACTCAGTTGTGCAACAAATAATGAGAAAAGGGAAGAGTGACGAAGTAAAGAATTAGTTTTTCAAAAAAGAAATTTAATGAAAAACTTTCTTATAAAAATTTTCTTTCCCATTTAAAACAGAACAGCACTGTATCATATTTTTCAAAACCATCAACCTTAAATTCTGATATACAGAGGTAAAATTCTGAACTGTGATTTCTGCACCAGTGAGTATCAATCCATTATATAATGACTAATGAAACTTCCTGGCTCTTAGGTCCTTGTGACAAGCTTATTAAACAATAATTTGCTGAAGTGTGATGCTTTATGGCTCATCAAAGATAAAAACAGCTCTCTAAAGTATTGTTCTAACAGCTGATTACAGAAACAGAAGACAAAGAGGTAGCAATTCCAGTGAAGAAGAAAAAGTCAAAGTGTTTTCCGGGACATCTATGCTGACATTTTTAATACATCAATACACATTTTATAATTGCATAATTGTGCAAAATAAAACAGTTTTATAATTATATTATAATTATGGAATTGACTCAAATTTTGATTATAAATTTTATCCTACTATCTTCCAGATTAAATTTAGAATGGAGAATATAAAATAAAAAAAAGGAATGAAAGAAAGGTATTTTTTGAGATTTGTCTATGAAAAGGTATTTATTAGGATTTGATTAGGGAATTTATCAGGAAATGATGGTATGAACAAAATAGCAGCATAATTGCACCAGAAAAACTTTACTGCAAATTAAACATATCTGCAGTACCACCTACTCACACTTTCAGTTCAGAATGACATCTCCAAGAAACAAAACTTCTGTAGTAGTTTAACAGAACAAAAATATTTGCTGGGTCTACTGTGTTCCGCCTGCAAGATTTTGAGAAATATTAAATGTTCACCAAAATGCCAAAAAAGTAGTTATTAGGCTACCTCAATGATGATAATATTGTTTAATATCTTTATTGATGATCTGGATGAGGGGATTGAGTGCACCCCCAGTAAGTTTGCAGTTCACACCAAATTAAGCGGGAGTGTTGATCTGCCTGAGGGTAGGAAGGCTCTGCAGAGAGATCTGCACAGACTGGATCAATGGGCTGAAGCCAACTGCATGAGGTTTAACAAGGCCAAGTGCCCGGTCCTGCACTTCGGTCACAACAACCCCAGGCAACGCTACAGGGGAGGAGTGGCTGGAAAGCTGCCTGGCAGAAAAGGATCTGGGGGTCCTGGCGGACAACCGGCTGAACATGAGCCAGCCGTGCGCCCAGGTAGCCAAGAAGGCCAACGGCATCTTGGCCTGTATCAAGAATAGTGTGGCCAGCAGGAGCAGGGAAGTGATCGCGNGTAGGGTCAATGGTTGGACTAGATGATCTTAAAGGTCTTTTCCAACCTAAACGATTCTATGATTCTATGATAATCATCTCCAAAATGCAAGATAACAAGTCAAGCTCTAAATTGAAATTATTGAAGAATAGTTGCGTAGACTGATGTTAAAGGAGAAAATAGAAGAATGTGAGAATTAATCAGTCCCCCACTGGCATCTTTACTTCTGTGATTTAGCTCTAGCTGAAGGACATTTAGTTTAAAAATATGAGAGTGCGCATATGTTTTAAGGAAGTAACACAAGAGACGTTACTGGAATCAAAAACTTTCCAAGAACCGAGGCACGTATTGTTCATGAAAATGCAGGTGTGTTTGACTCAGTTTGACCCCAAAAATTAACGTGATCTACAGATTAGCTACTAGCATCCAAAAAAGGGTTGTTTTGATGTTCTACTGTTAAAAAGAAAAGAAGGCAATCCACTGTCGAAACATAAGAGCTAACTAAAGAATTACTAAAACTAACTCATAAGATTCTTCAAAAATTGAAAAAGGATAATGTCTGTAAACAATTAAAGATACTGCATTTCAGCCTATTTCAGTAAGGCACCGTATTCAAACATGTATCAAAAGTCATAAGACCATATCATGCTATTAATTAGCTCTTCAATGTTCTCACCATAACATCATCAGTGTCAGTGCTCAGAATCAGAAGGATATCAGTTTCCCTGACTGATGTAGAAATTAATGAAATCCCAATGAAAATGCACAAGTTTTAACACAGTTCAAAAAAGAGGTTTGCAGTATTTTTTAAAACTGGCAATTCTGTACAGAATGACCAGCAACCTCTAATGTTTATCAAAGATCTTAAAACAAGTTCACGCTGGAAACATAAAGTTCCAATAGAATGAATTTCAAGCATGTTTTTAAGAAAAGCGTATTTAAAAATGCTTTATATGTTAACTGTTGCTCTGAAATCTGAGACTTACACTGATCCAAAACTACGTGATAATTTTTTATTGAAAAAACATAATTAAGTTTGTATTGATGCAATTTTCCCAGACAACCTTCTCTTTAGAACTTTGCTCTTGAACTATTTACTCATATGCTGCATTATGCCCATTAAAGCTAAAACATTATATCTGAATTGAACTCTCATGTAAGTAACAGCAGGTGAATATTTGGCGTAGTCAGTCAGGGACACAACAGCTTCTCACTGCAGAATGGGAATTGTGCAACCCAGGCAGCATCTCCAACATAAAGGCAACTTATATTCAGTTCAATTATTCAAACTCATACTCTGTAGTCTGAACAGTAATGGAGCCTGACAACATGTTATAAACCACAACTTTATTGAGGCAGTAGGAAAGATGAGCAACAATGCTCCCATAGGGCGACTCACCCAATCATGGATAGCAAACACAGGATCATAAGCACTGCCATGGTTCTGGTGGACTGCCACAGACACTTGGTGTCCGGGTCGTGTGGCAGCAACTTCCAGTAGTGCAAATGCCTTTTGAATGCAGGTAAGAGACACGATCCCCCTTGGCTCCACCCATGGTAGTGTGATTTGAAAAAATCATATCATACATGAATATGCCGATGTCAGTCAGGGTCAGGGTGTTGGCAGTCTGTCTATGCTGCTGATACTGGTCAAGNTGACCCCAAAAATTAACGTGATCTACAGATTAGCTACTAGCATCCAAAAAAGGGTTGTTTTGATGTTCTACTGTTAAAAAGAAAAGAAGGCAATCCACTGTCGAAACATAAGAGCTAACTAAAGAATTACTAAAACTAACTCATAAGGTTCTTCAAAAATTGAAAAAAGATAATGTCTGTAAACAATTAAAGATACTGCATTTCAGCCTATTTCAGTAAGGCACCATATTCAAACATGTATCAAAAGTCATAAGACCATATCATGCTATTAATTAGCTCTTCAATGTTCTCACCATAACATCATCAGTGTCAGTGCTCAGAATCAGAAGGATATCAGTTTCCCTGACTGATGTAGAAATTAATGAAATCCCAATGAAAATGCACAAGTTTTAACACAGTTCAAAAAAGAGGTTTGCAGTATTTTTTAAAACTGGCAATTCTGTACAGAATGACCAGCAACCTCTAATGTTTATCAAGGATCTTAAAACAAGTTCACGCTGGAAACATAAAGTTCCAACAGAATGAATTTCAAGCATGTTTTTAAGGAAAGCGTATTTAAAAATGCTTTATATGTTAACTGTTGCTCTGAAATCTGAGACTTACACTGATCCAAAACTACGTGATAATTTTTTATTGAAAAAACATAATTAAGTTTGTATTGATGCAATTTTCCCAGACAACCTTCTCTTTAGAACTTTGCTCTTGAACTATTTACTCATATGCTGCATTATGCCCATTAAAGCTAAAACATTATATCTGAATTGAACTCTCATGTAAGTAACAGCAGGTGAATATTTGGCGTAGTCAGTCAGGGACACAACAGCTTCTCACTGCAGAATGGGAATTGTGCAACCCAGGCAGCATCTCCAACATAAAGGCAACTTATATTCAGTTCAATTATTCAAACTCATACTCTGTAGTCTGAACAGTAATGGAGCCTGACAACATGTTATAAACCACAACTTTATTGAGGCAGTAGGAAAGATGAGCAACAATGCTCCCATAGGGCGACTCACCCAATCATGGATAGCAAACACAGGATCATAAGCACTGCCATGGTTCTGGTGGACTGCCACAGACACTTGGTGTCCGGGTCGTGTGGCAGCAACTTCCAGTAGCGCAAATGCCTTTTGAATGCAGGTAAGAGACACGATCCCCCTTGGCTCCACCCATGGTAGTGTGATTTGAAAAAATCATATCATACATGAATATGCCGATGTCAGTCAGGGTCAGGGTGTTGGCAGTCTGTCTATGCTGCTGATACTGGTCAAGGGACAGGGTGTCAGGAGGCAGGGCGTCATACTCTCATCAGAATGTCTTCCACAATTTTCTGTGGGTAACCATCTGGACAAAGACAGCCATTGCTGCCAAAAGCACTAACAAACTGGTACTCATGATTTCAGATAATAATTTTTAATGAAAAATCCCTTTTGCAGAAATGCAAAGTGAATTTATATGCTAAACTAAAATACTGCAATATTTCCAGTACTCGTCTGGAAGCTGTAAAGACAGTTTTGATTTCTTCTTCTGCAAAACTTTGTGTATTGTGTCAGTGACAAGTAATGTTTCTCCTTGATGTGGGTACCTCGGTCCTCAGCTGTAAAACTGAATAGCACTATGTATCAGCACTCTGAAACACATACACTTAATAGTATAAGAAATTACACACAACACCAAGGAAGAAGGTTGCTCACATGAACACTTTAGGAACACATAGGCTTAACTCATTCTATCTCCTTATTATTATTTTTACAAGAAGATATTCAATTCATACCATGTAAAATTTTCATCAGGCAAAACACAGAATCAGAATTTTAATGCTCCAGTAAAGGATGAGGAACTTTAAAGCTTGTTCACTGAATTATAACTATAAAAACAGAAATTAAGTAAATTTTGGCTGTTGAGAAAATGCTTAGTGATAAGGCCTATTAGAACACAGAAGTGTCTCCTATGAAAGCTCTGTGCACCAGTGTTTCAAAACCACATGAAAAAAATGCACAGGAAGAAAAGGATTTATTTTTGTTAGCATTAAATATATGAAGTGGATGAGATTGTTCAGCTTTGACTTCTGTTTTCAGAATGCTGGCTTTACAATAAACATTGACAAGAACCACAAAGAGACATCAGAGAATAAAGAAAACAATCAAAGCTGTTTAATTTTCTGAAAGGATGGTTGCCAGAACAGAATCTAGAAGAGATGAGGTGTTCTTCAAAACTTTCACAAAAAGTCAGAATTTTGTTATGGACAGTTCTGAAGACAGCCACACACGCGTGGGAGACTGTCATCAACTGTACTTTTAAGCACATCTCTTCTGTAGAAACAGGCAGGAACGCTAATTTGCTTTAATTAGACCAAGACTTAGGCAGACTTTTTCCATAGTTCAAGAAAAACAACAGGAAGGCTCTCTGCTGTTCGCTGACTGTAACCAACCCATCTTTATATATATATGTGTACACCTTTGTATATAATAGAGAGCAGTAGGAGAATGGAGTTAACTCAGGACTTCTGCCTGCACAAGCTAAAACAAAAGCTTCAGGGTGAGCGTCTTCTCCCTCTAAAAGCACAGAGCAGAACGGCACAACCAGCCTTCTCTGTTAAAGAACTAAGAATCATACAAAGTTATCTAAGTCTTTCTCCTGATTGTAGAGTGGTAACAGACTAAAAAAATTTTCTTCTGTTTTCTGTTTCTTTTTCTTGGAAAGGTCATTTTCACTTCATAGGCAAACTTTTCATCCAGGTCCCAGAATGAAAATACTCCTGCTTCACATGCAAATTGGATAATCCTAGACACCAGATTAACAGAACCACAGTGTTAAGTCAAGCAGGAAATGGGTTTATAGTTCTGAGGTCGTTGTTCGAATTAAAGATTTCCCTAATGCAAAAAGAGAAGAAAGTTTGGGATGAATATACGTTATACAATGGTGCCCCAGTACACAGCCCCAGATTTTGCTGAGCTACAGCTTGTGCAAACGTCAACAGCCTGCAGTTGCATTCTCTGTGAACATCCTTCGTGTGTACTCAGCACTGTCTCCATTGCTGTGATGTGCAAACATCAATGATTTGACAAACAAAGCTCTTAATTATGAAAAATCACAGCATTTGATACCATAAACAGAACTACAGAATTCCTCTTCATAGGATAAAAACAGAAATTAAGCAAACATTATGGAATAAATAGTAGTTTCTCAGTGCAAAATTTTCGTTTAATAAGAAGGGTTTTAAAGTTGAATGCCTGGAAATTTGTCATTCTAGACTGCGTGATGCCATGCAATTTTGTTTCCCTCTAGAAACACAGCACAAGAATCATCTTGCAAAGAGATGAAGGACAAAACGATAAATCATACAGCGTTAGATCAAAGAATGAATGGGGCCAGCAGCCATCACATTTTTGCTTAGGAAGCAACCCCTGTTACACACCTTGTTTCCTTCATCCATTTCCTTCCTCCATTGATTCATACCTACTTGAAAATAGGTCATTATCCTGTAAGGTTTAGTTCTTATTCTGTTAAAAGCAGAGTAAATAATCCAAAACCATGGAACAGAACAGGGGCAGTTGAAGGGACTCCCCTTTTAAGTCATTTATTCTGCCAACACCTGTGCCTGCCACCGCGGTCCTACTTATGCTCTGCAGCTTGCAGTCGACCTTACAGGATGGTTGTCACGGCTCTGCAAACAGTTTGAGCCTGTCCTGAGGCCACTGAGGTCTGTAGTTGGTCAGGTAGTCATGGGATGGAAATGGTAAACAGCTGTTATAGTTCTTAGGCCACAGAAACGAGACACCAAATGAATGTTTTGCTCTTCTCCTTACATGAAATGCCCTCCTCTCTCATCTCCTGTTTTCTTCATCCTGCCCTGTAACAGAAACTCTGCTGTTATGCTCCGAAAGGACTACTGTTGGGTTTTTTTCCTCAATTATCATCATAGTATTAATCCACTCACCAAAAGAACAGCATCATATTCACTCCCAGTGTCTGACAAGGATGGACTGAGGGGCTACAAAAGGAATGGTGAAAAACCTTGGTCTTCCTTCATGGTTTAGGAAGCCGTCAAATTCTCAGGCTGCCCTAGTGGGAGACAAATATATCACATGCTAGCTGAAACATGTAATGCAAGAGAAAATTGAGAAATTTTACCAAGCCGTTCACCAGTGAGGATGAAAAGACCCAAGGGAGAGAGTTCTTTCAGACTTAATACAGAAGTTGTTCACATTTTACAGCGTGTTCACTGAAACTCCTACTAAGCCTCAAGTTAAAACTATAATGTGAAACCAGCCACAAAAATAGCTTCTTCCCTTTTGTCATTATTTTACAACACAAAAAGTCCCTTGCCACAGTCAGCAAGGTTGTATCATTACAGCTTGTCTCCAGATACAAAGGACATTCTCCATATGCCCCATTTCAGAAGAGTTTTATTATGGGGGTTGAAAGGAATGCAAGCAACAGGCAGGACTTGTGAGCCGACACCGTTTTGCGCTGGATAGCCATGTTAGGACTGGATTTTACAGCCTAGCACAGCACCTCTTTTTAGTAAAAATGCCTCAGTGCTACCAGGACTGGGATGGAAAGAATGGTTTCATCCTCGGTGTGCAAAACTCATTTGTAGTCTTGGGTGTCCTTGAGACTTTGGGCAGTCAAGTTCCTTCTGGTTAGCAGAGCCTAAGGTGGCATGTGATTTATAAAATAATAAAAATTGTAAGTTTGAAAGGGTGCCAAACCAGTGATGCCTGGGGTGGTAGGCCTGGGCTTCTTTCTCTCAGCTTCTTTCTCTCTTGGGGAAGGAACACAATCTGGAAAGTCACAATCTGAAAATGCTAGAAAGCAACATGAGTCTGGAGTAAAAGGCTGCAGTGAAGTTGAACAGAAAAAAAGCAAAGAAGAAAACATCATATGAAGAAGACATAATGGAAAACAATCTCCATAGCACCATGTCAGGATGGAAAAATGGCAAGAGACAGATGCAGTCTTCAGGACTCACTCACAGATAATTTGGAGGTTGTACAGCAGTCTGGGAAAACCAATTGATTTTTCTTCATGTGATGCCCACATATTGGTAATTGTGATAGCTTTGGAGAGCAACTAACAGTAACTAACACCAAATCATACAAAGTCTGGTTGTCTATGGCCTGACTGGAGAAACACGTTGCTCTGCAAATTATTATGGACATTTAAGTCTTACATTCTAAAGGCTAAAGCTCCAAATTAAATTTGGAAAAGCAAGCATTACTACATGACCTGGGATGAAGAGAGAGGGTTGAAAATCAGAGTGGAGAAAATCTTCTGAATTCATGAGGTTGAAACCATGATTAGTTTAAATACAGGATGGGAGATCTCTAACTCCTCTGACTTCTCCTGCCAGTTTTGATTTAACTGCTTGTGTCCTATAAGAATAAAATCTGAGGGCACTGGGACAATGACTGTCATGTTGGGGATGATGCAAGGCTCAGTACTGTGTTTTTGTCTGCAAGTTGTCCTGATAGGCTTCTTGCAATAGTAACAGTAATAAAGCTAATAAGTAACTCGTAGGTTTTTGTCATTTTCAGAGTCAACTGAAGAACATGAAAGGCTTTCCCACTTCTGTGATATTTTATTTTTCCCCATCAAAGATCCATTTCCTTGTGTTCAAACAAGGATTTAAATGTAGTTGCTTTCCCAACTTTTCCTTCACTAGTCACTTTCCCCGTTAGAAGAAGGGTTCATATGTTCTCCAAAGCGCATTTTTGTGGAAACCCAGCAAGGAAGGATGACTGGGGACCAGCACCTATCAGTGTGTGTTGGTCCTGAACGTGACTGGTTTCTAGGAACTACAACTTCCCCATGGGCCACTTGTTTTAGTCTGGGCTTCGTGACCCTGTCACTGAGCTGCAAAAATCAATGTCTCTGATGCATAAGTGACTTCACCTTGCATCTTCATGAAAGTATTTCTACATGAAGTTATTCCAGTAGAGGAAATCTTGGCCCCAAACTGCCCTGAATATGGCATTCCACATCTGAATCTGAGATCTTCTGGCAGGAGAATACCAAAACCAAAATGTTTTTCATAATTGAACAAGGAACTTTTTCCTGTGTCCACATTCCACTGGCATGAGAACTGCAGACACAGGATTTGTCTTCCTTTTCTGAGAGAGTTGAATACACTATATATTTTAATAGGTACTGCAAAGTGGCTAATTTTTCATTTGGAAAGTTCTCAGTGGTTGCTGATATTTACTAATTAGGGCTGTTACTTTGTCAATTGCACCAGCAATTTCTGAACTGCATGAACTGCTTCAGTCTGAACCCTGTAGATGGGAATTGTAACCAAATTGTAACAGAAATATTTTCTGGAATGACAGAGAGGGCTGAGAGTCAAGTTGACAATAAGCCACATGCTTCTTATCAAATGATACCTGTCCCACCTGCCTGAACCCCATGCCGGTGCACCCCTGGGACAGCCCTGTACACCAAATGCCACCCTCTTGAGCAGAGCAGGAAGGAAAGAGGAAAACTGGATGTAGTTGTGAGCTGGAGGATTTTAGACTGTGGTGACAATAAACTCACAACCCTTGGTGCAAACCATACTTGTAATGCAAATTCACCAGATGCTTATAAAATGAAAGACTCCTGCTGTATATTCAAAATCCAAAAGTGAAATTGAAAAAGGCTGTTAAGATGCCTGTACATAAATATGGGGAATATGTTCAAATAAAAGTTGCTCAAATTCCAGAGAGGTTTTCATTTCATCAATAATTCATGAATTTGTAAATTCATCATTTGTAATACTTAAATGCTTCCTTGAAACTAAGTAGCTTTCATGTCTCTAGTTAAATATAGTGAGTGCAGGTTATTGCAAAGCTCTCTGGGATTCTATATTGACCCTTATTTCTTTATAATTGCTGCATATTTATAGAAGAACAGCTGAATTACATCTTTCAATTTTGATTTGAAGCTTTGGAGCCACAGTAACAGCTTTTGGATTTAAATCCTCAGATGATGCCCATAATATAGTGGGTGAAATGTCAGGGGGAAATGAAAAACTTCGGACAGAATAAAGGATTTGCTAAACAATTGGAGAGGATAAATTATGCAACATTGTTAAGAGGCCCTTGTCTTCCATGAATTGACATTTACTGGAGAAAAACAATTCATAAAAGAGCAAACTGGAGTCTTTTGAGCAATGCCTAACTTGTCTCTGAATTACACCAGAAAAAGCAAGAGCAGTCCCAGGAATCTAGCTGACATCAGATGGTGGCGGTCACTGTGAAAGCCTGAAAACTTTACAAGCCTTTTGGTAATGTGCTAACACCAGAAATATCCTGTCAGTCATTTTTATACAGCTTGTGGTTTTGCCTTTCTGTCAGCTGCCATGACATGTTTGATTTTGTTATTAACATGAATTTTGCATTTCCAATAGAAAAAGGGACCATTCCTGCAGGTACTTTGGCCGAAATCTTGTAAAATGCTAAACAAGGAGGCAAGCTTAAAGCTAAGCAAGCATGTAAGCCTGGGCTGGCACAAAGTCAAATGTTAAAGCACCTGGTGGGGTTGGCTTCACGGAGGAATAGAGCCTACATGACACACAGATCTTCTGCAGTAACGGGGCTTGTGTCAGACTCAATTGTCTTCAACTTCCCTATTACTCTCCTTATGTCATCTCACATAAGGTCGCATCTTCAGTTGGTAAAAGTTGCTCCATGTCCCATGAAGTTAATGGAGCAACTTCATCGACTTCTGCTGAACTACAGATTATAATTTTAGTTGCTGTCGTCAGATGGAGAGAAGAAGAAACACAAATACATGAATCATTTCCATTTTTTAAATCCTTTCACTGAACATTTCAGTGGAACGTAACCATGCAGTGACCATGTGATGGTACCTTAAGAGTTTGCTAGCCTGTAGGTACACTGTAAATGCACCTGCAGTGGAAAATTACTATTAACAAGTTTTTCTCATAAAATCTTGCAATTCTGTTTCTGCATCTTAGTCCATCGGAATCTCTTTTCTTTAGAGGATGGTGATGTAGTTAAGATAGGTTCAGATACTTGGAGTTGCACTGGTGACACCATGCAGTAATGTAGTCCTGCACATTTCCCAAGGTGTTGGGCATTGTGAATGGATGTTCTTAATTCTGGAAAAGTACTTCTTGTTGAGCTGGTTTCAGTAGTTATTCTCCCTACTCAAAATATATATTAGAATTCAAGAGGCCTCTTTCATATTTCTGGAGGAGCTTTGCCATGTTATACTTACAAAAAAAAAAAGAAAATAAAAAATTTAAACCTTTTTCTAATGACTAGAAATTAACATCTGGGAATATTTCAGTGTCCTTGCTTGTCTGAGTTTTTGTCAGATCAAGACTGGTGTTACTGACTGTAGTAAGTCCTCAGGGTAACAGAATCACTCAGTTTTATTTCATGGTTTTCATGCTTTAAGAACATAAGATTTTTAATCTGACAAGAGACACTGAAGCGCATCCAAAGAGTTAGAAGAGATTTCTGCAAATCCAGAGAAATTTAATCTGTCACTTTGCTTTTTGGCAGCAATTCAGCAGTATGTGAAAAAAAAAAAAACTAACAAATTTACTATGGAGGAATTTGTCGAATTCTCATTGCTCTAATTTTTTTTTTTCTAATTGCTTTTTCTAGTGCACTATCAGCTTTTGGAGATTAACAATAACATATGTATTGGTCTTATTACAACAGGCAGGAGATTTGTTTGTTGTTTATTTCTCAAGAAGGTGGGTAAAGTGGAGTCAACTCACCATTCCCGTCATTGTGACTGGTATTTAGATTGCCTTTGCTTTCATTTATTTTCTGGTAAAATGTTCCAAACAGAAACTAGATATTATGTTACAAGAGGAAAAATACTCATGACATCAAGTATTTTTATTTTTTTTTAATTTTACTTTTGATACAGAAAATCCACAGACATTTAATATTGGTTTTGATAAACATATTAGCAATATATCTAGCAAAATAATCAAAATATATGAGTGATTATGCAAGACAAAGACTTATACCACTTTGTCATACTTGCTTTTTTTCATCGGTTATCTAGTGGCTAATAAGACCTGTATTCTGATTGCAGGCTTTCAAGCACTGAAGATCTCTTGCCTCCCTGATTTCAGAGAGATTTTTAGGAGCTTAGCTTCACTGATATTTTTGTTATATTCAAACACAATTGTGTAAAAAATATGGGAGGAAAGAGCAGACAAACTGTCAATGTAATCAAATAGTCTTTGATTCCTCCAGAAGCCAGGCTAAAACCAAAATCAGACAAACAGAAAATTCAGAGACAAAATTGCAACACAAAATTAAAGTTTCAGAATCTATGCAGTGGAAATAAAAGTCACTCCTCTAGTTTACCCAGCCAGGCAAAGAGAATTTTATTCCAATAGTGTTTTTGCCATTGTTACTCCCTCACAATTATTTGATCTTTGTATAAATTAATTTGACTAATTCTCCAGTGAGATCACATCTGACATTTTTTCACTAATGTGTTTCCTGCTGAGTAGGAATACAAGCATGTTAAAACTATCAAAAAAGAATATGTCTTAAATCCAGCCCATGACTGCCAGTATTTCAGATTTCTGCCTGAGTGCAAAATGGAGTGGCATTCTTAGAGTACTTAATTATTCGACATCTTTGCCTCTTGCTTCAGTAGCCATTGCCTTCTTTCTTTCTTGAGTCTCTCATTTATTTTGATTGGAAAATATGATCTTTTTGAATGTATTTTACTATGCCTTACAGCTAGGAATAGCTGCTGCAGAGTATTGGCTTCATTTCAACGTGGGATGGGCTCCAACTGAGCCAATCACCCCAGATCCCCTTACGGTCACTGAAGATCTGGTCGCTATAGTTAAAGAAAAGCAAGTAAAAGACACCCTTTGCTAAAGCAGATTAGATGATTCACACCTTAAAAAGTGTATCTTTCTCATGACAGTAACATTCATTGGTGATTTGTAAAGTTTGTAAGTGTCTTTAATGCAATCATCAAAAATTAGGTGAGAGGAATTCTACTGTCTTACGCCACTCTGAGAGTGCCTTGGATGGGTTAGGTTAATCCATTTCCACAGTGCTTTAATCCAGAAAACATAATTCTTAGCTTGAGTTATGTATTTCAACACAGATGAGGAATTTTTCTCAAAATGCAAAATTTAGCGCTTTGTTAATTTCCTTATGCTGATAAGCAGTTAGGGTAACGTTACTACAGGTATAGAGTTCAGCTATTATATCTAGGTCTTCAGAGACCTTCAAGCTAATGATATAATGTCTGATGTAAAATTAGGTGATCTAAAGTCTTAAGAATATATATATATATGGTTTCTCATGCTTTGACTATATCTCAAATTCTATCAAAAAACAGCTTTCAGACATATAGGATGGTCTTAATAGAAGGAATCTGTACTTTTCAGTAGTGCCAGCCTCACAGTCACAAGGGAGACTTACAGACTACTTGGAATCTACAAATAGATTTTCTGTGAAGAGAAATCCTGGAAAACCTAGACATACGTATTTCTCTCTGAAGATTTTTTTTTTCCTATGTTCTTCTCAACTTGCTCTTATCTCACTGTCATAGGATGTGGTGGGTGCAGAGGGCATAAACTGTTTTTTTTAAAATTATCAAATTTGTGGGTTTTATGAGAACAGATTGGTTGAAAGAAATTTGACTTTATGTCACTGAGTAAACACATAAAATGTAACAAAATGGCAGATGAAATTCTGTGTTCATTAATACAAAGTAGTACATTTGGGAAAAAAACAACATTATAAATAAACCCAGATAGTGTCTATGTTGCAGATTGTGATGTGGGAAAAAGAAGTCAGAGTTATAGTTGAGTTTTATGAAAATAACAGCTTCATACTGAACAGCAGTCAAAAGAGCAAAACAAATGTTAGGAATTACTAAGAAGCACCAAACAATCATGACCACCACGCAAACCAGAAAACATTATGCCACACTACAGCTCAATGGTTTGCCCAGTCTTTGAGTCCTGGTGTCCCTTATCACTAAAAACATATAAGGAACTATAAAGAGTAGAAGGAAAGGCAACTAGTGAGATCAAAGTTAAGGAATGGCTTATGTTGATTAGAGCTTGCTGTATAGGAAAAAAGATGATTGAGACAGAGATCTATAAAATAATTAATTATTCATAAGTTATGTGAACAGGAAACATTTATTCATTGTTTCATGAAAGATTTAAAGGGGCTCCAACTGAAATGATCAGGTAGCAAGCCTAAAGCAAACAAAAAGAAGTACTTTTTCATAGTGCATAATCAAACCATCGAATCATTGCCATAGGATATCATAGAATCAGCCAGTTTGGAAGGGACCTTCAAAGATCACCTCGTCCAACCTTTTGTGGGAAAAGGAGCCTACATGAGATTATCTGGCACCCAGTCTAATCGCATCTTGAAAACCTCTGGTGATGGGGACTCTACCGCATTCTGGGGAGGTTGTTTCAGTGAATGATTGCTCTCACTGTAAAAAAATCTTTCCTATATTGAGATGAAACCTATCCTGGTGTAACTTGTATTCTCTATGTGGCTCCTTGTGAAGAGTAAGCCTCCAGTGTCTTTGTAGCCGCCCTTTAAGTACTGGAACACTGTCATGAGGTGCACCCTGAGCCTTCTCCTCTCCAGGGAGAAAAGACCTAACTCCTTCAGTCTTTCCTCATAGGACAGGTTCTGCAGCCCTTTGATCATCTTCATGGCCCTCCTTTGGACCATCTCCAGTCTGTCCACGTCTTTCTTGACTTCTGGGGACCAGAACAGAACACAGTTCTCCAGGTGCAGCCTGACAATGCTGAGTAAATTGGGATGATCACAACTCTATCTCTGCTATTAGTGCCCCTGCAGATGCAGCTCAGGATCCGATTCGTTTTTGTTGCTGCTAAGTTTAATACTAAAAGCAAAAATGGGTTAAAAAAGTGGTGAGACAAATCCAAGAAAGAAAAAAATCCATTAAACAAAACCCCAATGCCTTTGTTAGCAAGGCTTTGTGAGCTGGTGATTGCTGGAACTGGGAGGGCTTCTTGTATGAATTTCATTGCACACTTGTCAGCTCTTTCTGCTTTTCTTAAGAAACCCTGTCAGAAACAGAGTACAGGGCTAGCTGGGCTTTGGTGTGATTGTGATCATGCTTATTGTCATTTTCTTATTTCTAAAGTAGCAGCCATCATGGTAAAATTAATAAAGCAATTTGCAGCAGACATTTACATTTTAGAGAAAGCTTTGTCTCCTTTCTATAGGTTCTTCCTCCCAGATCTATACCAGCTCATAAATAAAGATTCACCCGTAAAGTAGCCATGTGCAAGAGAAGCTCCTTCAGGCTGCATATAGGAGCAGTAAGTAAATTCACCTATCATAGATCAACATAATCTTGATTTCAAGAGCTTGAACAAATGATGTGCTGCTTACCCCAGGGAGCTTGACAAGAGATAATACTGTCCCTCCAAAGCATGACACCTCCACATGGAGAATGGGCTGGCAGGCAGAGGAGCCCCACACTGCTGGGTGATTAGCCAGCATCCTCAAGTGCTGATCCTGCTCTTCACCCTTAAGTTCTCCATTACCTTCCTTTTTTTAAGATGACTGCTGTGTATATTCATATTCAGCCATTAGGTGAAGAATTCTTATTTTTTTCTTCTGAATAGTACATCCTTGTTTTGCCTCACCTGTAACCCTCCAAATTCTCCAGGCAAGTTTCACTTTACTTACACTCCCTCCTCTGAAGATAAGGAACCATGTGCTGTCTGTCTATGCACTTTTTTCCCAACTGACAGACTGATTTTGCAAATGAAGGACCTTTCAAATGTTAAGTGCCCTCCATTCCTATGGAGTTCTTCAGGAACTGAGGCATTCAATAAGTCAACTTTAGACCCTTGAGGAATAAAACTTCTATGGACATACAGCTGAGTGTGCTCATTACTACTGTATAAAATACCTAATGGCTAGAACAAGCAGAAAAGCATAAATGTCCTCCTGGCATCTTCTTATTTTATGTGTAGAGTTAAATTGTACCGGTTCAAGTTGCGCCAGGGGAGGTTTAGGCTGGACATTAGGAAAAAATTTTTCACTTAAAGAGTTATCAAACATTGGAACAGGCTGCCCAGGGAGGTGGTCGAGTCACCATCCCTAGAAGTGTTTAAAAGTCATGTAGATGTGGTGCTTAGAGACATGGTTTAGTGGCAGACCTGGTAGAGTAGGGTCAGTGGTTGGACTAGATGATCTTAAAGGTCTTTTCCAACCTAAATGATTCTATGATTCTGTGATACACCTACTACTCTTTCCTGAGTATCTACATCACTTTATTTGTCTGCAATTAGCACACTTATGGTGAAATTCACTCATCGCCTCGCTGAGGAATATTGAAATATTCCCCAAATCAGTTATCTTTCAAATATCTCTATGTCGTTCCTGAATAATCCTTTGCATTACTGTTGAACTCTCCGACTACATTCTCCCCCTTTTCCGTCTCTCCATGTCTCCTCAAATCTCTGTCTCCTTTCACAGTAATCTCACAATTCTTTTAATTTTCTAGCCCAGTTGGGCTATTCCCACAATTTCACAAGTTCCAAATATGTGTATGCTGTCAGACCTCTTATCTTTGCTGTTAAGCTGTTTCCATTTGTATATAAGCACTTTAATAACCCTTTTCTTTTTTTTTTTCATATTAGTGCTCATAAATCCCAGAGTTAATCTGGCCTTCCTTTAACTTCTTTTGTGTAAACATGATGTTTTTCTTCCCTTTCTATTTATCATCTTTTGTCCCCCATTTTGTTTCCTTTGCATTCTGGCCCATCCTCTGCAATCTAGTTTTCTCTCAGCCCTCCTTCGGTTTTATGTTAATAACCGTTTATACAGGGAGATCAGTGACTGACAGGGTGACTATAATGATGATTGGAGCTTTCCAGCACTTGCTCATTCAAATCTGTGTAACTTTGGAATTTCCTGAAAACTGTGTTTTAATTAATGCATATACATATAAACAAAGCATATGAGCACACATACACACACACTTACACAAACACACGCACACTGCAGTTTATAACCGTTGAGATCGAAGAATCTCTTAATATTGCACGACTTTATTGGGTTGGTGGGTACCCCTTTTAACTTCTACATATGCACGGAAAATGGAAGAACATCCACATCCGTAAAGCTAATGCATACAAACATATAAATGGAGAGATGGATGAAAGAGAGGCTAGCCTATAGTTAAAAATTCCCTTCCGAGTTAGGGTAAATACTCACAATGCATCCACATTCCTCAACAGGTGGCAATTGAGGCTCAAGAAGGATTATCTCACCCTGGTCTTTAGTCTTCATGAAGTTTGCCTGAGACAGCATCCTGACTCAGGGGAGGTACTGGCCACAGCCCGCTGCAATCCAGAAGAGCTGAAAAGGGTCTTCACTAGAATTGCTACTTACAGAATTCAAGATAATTGACTTTTGTCAGGTATTTTTCCACTCTGGCCCAACTCAGACAACAGAATATTCTGGTATTTTCCACCAGTTGTGCAAGTCCAAAACTTGTTAGATCTGCAAGTTCTGGTATCACCTCCCTTTGGGCCATGAGCCAGGTATAGATGTACTGGACCGCCAGGGAGTGATATTCCCAAGTGACAGGGGAAGCAAGAGTCAGGCGTGTTAAGGGAGTGCCTTAATGCTCTGGTCCTTTATCTTTCACAATTCATGCCTGACATTTCCTAGGTTCGTATGTGGCCCAGGGATGGGGAATCGCTCAAAGTACCGAGTGGCCAAAGAGCGGGGCGTTTGCACCACCACACCTCCCCTGGTGCAACCTGAACCCATTTCCTCTTGTCCCATTGCTAGTTACTTGGGAGAAGAGACCAGCGCCCATCTCACTACAACCTCCTTTCAGGTAGTTGTAGAGAGCAATAAGGCCTTCTCTCAACCTTCTCTTCTCCAGACTAACCAGTCCTAATTCCTTCAGCCGCTTCTCATAAGACGTGTTTTCCAGACTCCTCACCAGCTTTGTTGCCCTTCTCTGGACACGCTCCAGCACCAAAATGTCCCTCCTATACTGTGGTGACCAAAACTGAACACAGTACTCGAGCTACGGCCTCACCAGCGCTGAGTACAGGGGCACGGTCACTTCCCTGCTCCTGCTGACGACACTATTCTTGATACAGGCCAAGATGCCATTGGCCTTCTTGGCTACCTGGGCACACTGCTGGCTCATGTTCAGCCGGCTGTCCACCAGGACCCCCAGATCCTTTTCTGCCAGGCAGCTTTCCAACCACTCCTCCCCAAACCTGTAGCGTTGCCTGGGGTTGTTGTGACCCAAAGAGGAAATCCCTTTGCCTTCAGAGAGAAAAGTCACAGCTTTGCCAGGTCCTGGGACCATTTCAGTACCTCGGCTTTCTGAAGCTGTGGAAAAGACCTTCACCTTCATGTCACGTAAAAAAGTGGGGCATTTTCATTGCCCAGTCTTACATGGCAAGTAATACTTCCCTCACAGGTACTCTAAATGTCATCCACACATACTGTTTCCAGCTACAGGACAAAGTTACTGCAGTTACTATTAAGCATGACTTAGCTAATTTATGGTCATAAGGAGATGAACGGACTTGCTTTTCTTAAATATCCTGCAGCACTGGACACCACAATGAAGACCTTCATCTCAAAGAACTTGTACCGTTAGATGAAACCTAGTCATGGAGAGTGGTGATCTGGGGATAAGGGCTGGATGCTAACGGGTACTCGGTGCTACTGCCTTACACTTAGCCTCTTTGTTCAAAGTAATGAAAACAGTGACTAAAAATGGCACTTACATAGGAAAGCTGCTAGTCTTCAGGGAGAACATGGTACAGACGTAGAACTACATATCCAGTCATACGATCTCCTCGAGGTTTTAAAAGTTGGCAAGAGACTGTCTGAGTGAAAGGGATCACTGTGAAAGATCCCATAGCCCCTCAGTCCAAGTTCAAATACTTTCATTTGTCCCAGTAAAAAAATAATCTATTTCAACATTTTTTTCTGATGAAAATTGAAAAAGAACTGTTACCCCATGTCCCCAAGGCTTTTCATTTCCATTTATTTTGCCTGTAAAAGTTCCAGGATTCCGCTGTGTTCTGCTCAAATGCTCTTGTTTTAATTGATGAAAAGTAGAGAGAATTTCAGGTTTTAGAGATTTCCTGTTAAACTAATTATCTCTGCTAGAAATGCTCGTGAAATTGATATTTTATTGTAGCTATCTTCAACTAACACTTTCTGATGTTCTTGCTGAGAATGACAGGGAATAACTTCTCTAACCAAAGTATCTCATCTCAGTACTTGTCCCTCTCTCATACTATTCAGGAGATTGCTGCCAGGAGTAAAAGGACAGAAGCCTACACTGGTCTCACCTGTTAGGCAGAAAAGCAGGTCCTTCAGTTTTAGTTTAGCTGAACGCAGTATCTATAATACTGGTAGCTCTTAGAATCACAGCAAACCAAAAATTATACTGGTAAGAGAAGTCAATAATTTCTTTTAACGTGTCTGGATTAGGTATGTGTTTTTGAATTACTTCAGGCTTCATATTGCTATGGCTTGTTTGAAGAAGCATGACTGCAAAAATATTTAGCCTTATGTTTATTTATTATAATCTTGTTTTCTTAGCACTCTTTATACTACTTCATTGTGTGTGAGCATTAGAATTGCCATATGATAGGTGTGGAATCAGTATTGCATAGCTGTAAGAAAAGAAAATTCATGAAAGAAATTGCAGTTTAACGTACAATTCACAATGGAAAATATCTGAGAGCCATTTGTCAAAGAAAATTAGTAATGCTCTTATCACCCTACATTAGCCACCTTTCCTGGTAAGCCCTAATAAACATCATATAAAAAAGCTCCATGCTCTGTGTCAGACAAAGAGCTCTTTTCCAGCCAAAGATATAATTTCACATTAAACACTAGCATCAGAATGGCGATGCAGTTTTTTTGTCCTCAGGCACTTAGCTGGAGATTGCACCCAGAGCGACCATTTTTAATAACACCATCACAGTTCCAAGCCACATTTTTTTCCTTTATCTAAACTCATAACAATCCAGCTAATACAGAGGCACCTTTCCATTCATCTATCTTTTTTTAGGCAATACCTTAAATCTGGTCTATTTGTTTCTAAAGAGGTTGTGTTCATAGAAGGGTGCTCCACTGAACTTAAAATTGCTTTTTGCCCCCACGAGGGGCTCCAACTCAGAGAGCTCATTAACACCATTAGACACAACCCCTGACCTTAGCCTTGCAATGCCGAAGTACACAAAACATCTTCCTAATCTCACAGAGATCATGCTCATGTTGTACAGGAAGCAAAAAAATAGGCACAAAACACATTTTACACAATTCTACAGCTTCCAGCCATTTCCACTGATCTCTGGAGGCATATCTAGAGCACGGGCTGCTCACTGCCTGCTCCTGCAGACAGAAAGTAACGTTCAAAGTGCAATATATAAATAACTACAGAGATCTGAACTATTGACATTTTCTTGACTCTTAACTTCAAGAAAAGTCGAGAAAGATCCAGTCTTTGCTCTCAGATCCTACATTTACTGCTAGTTTTACTATATTATGAATAACACTAATATGTCCTTTAGCCTGTGGTCCTCTTAAAACAGAGAAGTCCCCAAAAATGGTAAAGACCAACACTTTTTTTTTTTAACTCTGTAAAATCTCTTGTCTCCTCTGAACACTTCTCTCTGTAATTCTTTATATTAATTTCATTGTAGCTTTATATTAATTTTATTGTAGCCATTGCACAAATAGAGCCACAGCAGATAATTGGAGTTCCCTCTAATTTGATCCTCTGCTATTACAAGCCAGCAAAGATTTGTTCATCCCTTCCATGCTGGGGACACTGGATCAGGTTATGTTCTTCCTTTCAACCAATCCCATTTTGGGGACAACAGCTTTGGCATCGGGGGACTGCCTCCCATCTCATAGGTGAATGTGGCATACTTTGACAGGGGCAAGGCTAAGACTGAATTTCCTAATAACTGCAACAGAGGATATTCACCCTGGAAAAGCTGACCATGTCATATTTTTACCCTAGCCCTTTCTTTTTTCCTACACATTTACCAAGTACAATTTTTACAGGCAGGTTCATACATAGTACTAAGGCAATTATTAGTATCACTGATGGGTGTGCCCTTGAGCATGAAAATTGTTATGTCACCTGTGCAAACAGCATTACCTCCAGAAATAAGTAAGGGTAAGTTTCTACTGATAGGAAACATTATAATGGAATGAGCAATAAGTTGTGGGTTTTTTTGCTTTCTGCACCCTAGACTTAAACACTGTCAAAGTAAACCTTTCATATATGCTGCTTTCAAAAATATGATGCAGTACTCAGTATCTTTTTCTAATTACTGTCTATCTTATTTCACCAGTAAAGTGAAACCATAAAGATTTATAAAAAAAATGTTTTAAACATTTATTTCTTTGTTTATCAGGACAAGGTTATAGAAGACCTCTTTTACATAAATAAAATGCTGCAGGCCTAACTTGTTCCATTTCTCTCCTTCCATTTTATATTATTGATGGCATAATTTTTCATTATGCATTTTCCTACACTTCATAGGAATTCACAAAACATTTCTTATCTGAAAGAAACAATATGTTCTTCGCATTACTTCCACATAATTTTTTTCCTCTCGATCTACATAACTAAATGCTGAGTAAACCCATAAAAAATGTGTCCTCATTTCTAAGTTTATTTGCCTAACTATTCTGGGAGGTCTTGCATTATAACCCCAAATTTGAAGAATACATTAAAATAGTTGCTTTTCATTTACTTGGGTTTCTGATCTGCAAGGTGAGAATCAGCATGCACTACAGGTGTCAGCACGATATGGAGGTTTAGGCATAACCTTGCTTGTGCTACACTCCCTCTAGGACCCACACAAGCTTCGTTTAGCATGTACTTGGTATTTGTTAGTAAGCCAAGTACTCACTTGCCTGCTATAATTTCATTATCTTTTACTGCTAAAACGCAATGTAATTTTTTGTTTCTTGTTAGTAACAGGAAAAATGAAGGCTTTGCATCTTTTCCGACATCTTTATTAACAAATTATGAATTAGCCCTGGAATCACTAACGGCCTCTATTTGCTGCTCTATTGTGAGAATGTGTGTACCACAGATACAGTCATCTCACTTAACTGAAGTCATCTCGGAGTTCTCTGTCTAGTCCAAACTAATTGTCTAGCTTTCCCTCTGAGAGGCAGAAGTAACTCAAGAGAGCAATTCAGCCCCAAAATCTTACATGCCTATCTTCAGGTGGGATACATTGTCCTTTGGAGATGTCTACCTGTCTGCATGAATTCAGAGAAACTAGCTAGTAGGAAAGGTAGTAGGATGCCTTCTGGGCTAGCTAAGGTCCTATCTTTGCTTCACATCTATTAAGGAAATGCAGCTGGGGCACAGTGCATGAGTGTTCTAGAATACATGATCCTTGATGGCTTTTTTTATGCTTGCTAAACAGTGTTTAAAAATTTGATTTTGACGCTGTAAGTTTTAAAGGCTTGAGATTGGCTTAGTCGTGAACACGCTTCTTGATAGAACACAATAAAGTTACAGTGAGATGAGCTGTTGAAACTTGGCTTCAAAATAAGGAATGGGGATGTACATTTTTTCAAAAAGAATTCTTAATTTAGGGAAACACTACAATGTTTTGATTTTTAAGAATTAAATGTTAACATTGGTTATGCAGATATTATTTTCTTCTGTTCTTTTGGGGTTTTTTCNCATACCCCAATGTATCTCTAATCTTTGGGCTTTCAGAAGCTCTTTGGATCCTTATCCAAAGGAAATGACTGAATCTTTCAGTCCTTGAACCTAAGGAAGATGGAATTTGTCCCCTGTTATCAACCTACCATCACCTCTGAAGTTACTTCTACATTGTAAATCCTAAATTTCTTGGTAACAGCTCGCAGCACTTACTGATTTAATTTACCCTAGTTCAGGTAAATTTATCTGTTTGCCCTAGTTCAGATAGGTGATGCTTTAGAAAGAATAAATGCATCTAATGTAGGACTAAAATGAAAGACCACTAAATAACCTATTTTTAAGCACAAAATAGATACTAAAGACCACTGTAAGAAGTCATTTGGTCTCAAGTCATGAGTTAATGCTTCACTTAGGGTCCTGTTTGGGCCTCTTTGTGGAGGCTGCCTACATCCAAGCATTGCCTGCCTGTCATCAATGTTGTGCATTCATGTATTTTGGCCTTTTGGTAGGTTATTACCACCCTTTGCCCAACTGTGGGCATGAGCTGGTAGAGCATTTATTTTGCTGTCAGTCTAAGGTGCAAGTTGCAGTCTTGTCGAGGGCATGTGCTATAGACGTGTGCTGGGGACACACGCTACGAGAGTGCTACCCCGTGGCTGTTAGGTATGGTTTACTGCTCTCGTTGGAACTGCTAGTCGTGTAAATTGGAATGGCTTGACTAACGTTGAAATACATGGACAAAGACTTTGGGTTTTCACCTTTGCTAGGAAGAGTTCTGTGTATGCAGGAGCTGGAGTAGAAGGTAGGTGTGGAAGGAGTTAAGTTCTTTCTACTTAACAAAAAAAAAAGAAAACTTCGCATCAGTTTATTACTGTAGGTTTTGCTTTCATTGCTGGTATGACTGCAGTATCCACTCAAACACTCTAATTTCTTGCAGAGTTGTTTCTTCTTACTTTCAGTGCAGTTTTTCCTCTCTTAAAAGCCTACCTAGCAATTTCTCTAACCTTTTTGAGCTGCCAAAAGAATTTTTGAATCTCTCTGTTGTTCTGTTTGTGCTCTTCTCAGTCTTCATTTATGTCATTGTACTTTTAAAAAACAGTGACCAGGTACAGAAGTGTTTTGCTTGTGGTCACATTGCACTGTTTGAATAATTTCTTCACATTTACATTTATGTTTGACATCTCTGTGTGCATACAGGAATTTTACTTGCCTGTATAAATTGCCATTAGGTACTCTGGCAGAGGGCTTTCAGCCACCACAACTCTCACTCAGTCACTATTTTCTTGATCAATGCTTTGTGTCTTTTGCACTTTGAAAGTGTATTTCCTTTTCATTATTTTTTCCTCTTAGCTTCCTACCTACACATGTCTGAACTTTGAACTGCTACTACAGTTTTACTTAATAATAGAAATTAGAGGTAGAAATAACTCTGTGTGACTAAGTCTAGTAGCTGGTATATTCAAGTTACTCTTAACAACTTTACTTATGCATTCTTCAGTGGAGAAAATCATGATCCAATAGATATCAGAATGTGACGCCTTAACAGAGTTGGTTTTTTTCAGGTGTTACGTTCAGGTTTTCAGGTGTTATGTTACACATCAGAACAGAAGTACAATCTAAAGTACATTAAAAAATGTTTCCATTTATATGCACAAATTTGCAGGAGATGTGGTCTCTACCTCACTGTTGTTACTAAGAAGGGATGTTCATAAAACCTTAAGTGTGTTACAAAAATCTTTAGATGGTGCCTGTCATATATATATATATAAAAGGAATTGTCACCTACACAATATATATACATATCTATATAAAAGGATTGCCACACACACAATCTCTTGCAATACACGTTCATAAAAGAGAAAGGCATATAGTGAGCAATAAACCCCTGTCTTTACACAGCTGGACACAGAAGATTTTACCTCTCACAGAAAGCAAAAGCCACATCAGCAGTCAGTACCACTGATATGTGACAAGTCTTTATCTTGCTTAGAACACCTTTAGATAGCGATAGTGTTATTGTTTATAGTGCCTACCATTTGCTGCTAATATTTCACTGAAGTATGATCAAAACCTTATTTTCTAAGATATTTATATATGTTATATATAGAAATGTATGTAGAAATATAACTCATGTTCTTACCTGGGCTCTGCTCTTATGCAAACCAAATAGTTGTCTCAGTAGTAAACTCCACACACAGACCAGAAACGGGCTGGGGGCTAGACCCTAGATGCACTGTTTATGCTCTCCTGATTATCCTGTTGATGCTTTCTGTGATGTCCACACATTATAGGTGTAGCCTGTACTTCTAATGGCCCCTAAACTTCAGCAGTATAGCTGTGAGCTGGTTCACAGCACTTGGGCTGTGGATTGCTGGTTTTTGCTGTCTTGACTAAAAAAGTGTAGATGTAACCAAAGAGACCAGGACACAAAGCATCAACTCTGTTTGGAAATCTAGATCCCATCAAAGTTCCAATTAATTTCAATAAAAATAAAAATGCTTGCAATGTGTATTCTAGACCTAAACTTAGGCTATCTTTATTGTCACTAGAGATAAATAGGCATTTCTGGGGTGTTATACATGTGACCTATTTTAAATGTTTATTTTAGGATAAGATGAATTGCACCCTAGCAGTGCTTATTTCTACCCATTCACTAGAATAGGAAAAGACACAACTACCTCAGATTCAGATCTCAACCATATAGTTCTACACGGTATCTGCATGATGTCGTGAGCCTATATGGAGAGGCCAGACTGAGACAAAAGTTGTGGATTTATCAGCTGGGCTATGCAAAGTGCTGAGCTCGTCTCTTATGAATGAACCACAGAAAAATCTGTGTAACATATATATCTCCCTATTACGTGATACCAACATGTTCAGGTGCCTGCACCAATGTGCCATTGACACAGAGTGGTGGCCCAAACCATGGCATGCTGCCATGAACAAGGCCACGTAAGAATTAATTAAGTAGAGCGTATTCCTATCAGGCATTCATTAGACAGCGGTTTATACATTGGCTTCATGTAAATGTACTGGTGCCCTGTATCCTTATCAACTTAATTGGCCGTTTACAATATTTATTATTCAGATGGACTGTGAAACTGCAAGGAGTTACCCCTGATGCTCAACAATGCAAAGGACTGAGTTGCTACGTTATCTTTTTTTTCCCTTATTGATGAAGGTTATGCTAAATTTTACTTTCAACAGAAGCCTAGAACATCTCCAGATACATCTTGTAGTCTAACACTGGACAGATGCCCCTATCAAGGACTTTCTGTCCTTGCTGATGCCTCACATACTCCTTTAAATAAAAGGACTGCCCTGTGAACAGTGCATGTATTCTATTAGTGTCATTATTCTACCTTTAAGTGAGTTTCAGTGTAATGGATACAGGGCTGTTCATAGACTGATAAGTGGATATTAATCCGTTACAGCATACTGTAATAGTAAATTATAAATTCAGCCAACATAAATACCATTATATAAAGCTGCAATTATGCAATTAACATACCCACTCTTTTCATCAACATGCTGAAAGCTCTAAGTGCAGCCTGTTCAGAGTACCATGGCTGTGGACTGTACGTTTTATGTATTATGTGTAAAGAATTGCAGTTTCTCTTTTGAAATGTCCTTTCTGAAGGTCACCTTGCTAAAATAGTGGTTCCTATTATTTCCTTTTTATATTATTTTAATAAATCCTCTAAATGGGAATGAAGACTTAGTAGCAGCATTTGCCTCAAGGTGCTTGTCTTCTTAAAGACTTTTTTTGCTGTCACAACACATGGACTGATTCTACTGGAGTCAGTAGGAAATAGGATAGTTCCTTTAGAATATCTTCAATTTAGATTAAGCTATATTACATGTAAAAAGCATGAGTCCCATCAGCTTTTTCATGAGTATAATCCCTCAGAAGTTGATGTTTTTTGTGAGGGACAGGATCAAGTGGCCACAATTTGCAAGTTCTTTTAGCTTATGTCTAACTGTAACCCCATTTGAAGCCTCCCAGCTCAAACTACGTGTCTCTATCTTATGTGACGGGTATGGTCAGTATGTTCCACTGTGCAGGTCCTCTGATCATCTAAACTACAAACCTTATTGGAGTGTGGAGTAGCCCCCTGTCTCCTAAGGAAACTAGAGGACACTGTAAGATCGTGTACGTCAATACGATCATGACAGGACATTCGTCTCAGTACTCAGTCTGGGGATGCATATATCCTAGGGCAGATATTAAGCGCTTAAAGCTAGGAATTTGCTGAAGTACATTGTTGATTCAGGACCAACGTGTATGAAGGAAATAAGATCCGGCCTCCAGTGTGTCACTGTTTTTTGAGAGAGTGGACTGTTATCAGTACAATTCATAATGTCTTTCCCGACCTCTGCCTTATTGACATAGCAATAAAAGCATGGGGAGCTATAAAAAGGATGCTGCTGGTAGCTAAACTGTTCTATGGAAAATCCACAGGTTTCTAAATAGTAATTCTTCCAAAGGATTTCATAGGTCTAACACAAATATTTAGAAGAGCGAGCATTGCTATTCCTCAAGTTTGTTGATCTCTAACACACTCTTCTGTTTTTGTCAGGAGTAAGTATTTATTCAAGAAGACACAGACCTTTCCTGCCTTCCTTATTCTGAAAGGAAGAGTAAATTCAATTTTTCATTCAAATTCAAAGCCCAGAAAACATGCAGATGAAACAGCCCTAATGTCCCTCGGGAGCGTTACTCTCCTAGCTTAAGGTGGGAATTACTTTGTCATTACACCACTATGAATGATGTTCTATGAAAGATATTTGTAGATAGGGCTTTCTTGCAAATGGAGAACACATGTTATTAGTTGTTACTAGGAGGACAAATATTTTAAGTCTAATTTTCTATTTAACCCTATTAATCACCTGTGTGACTCTTTTCCTGGACATTTCTGTTTGAATGAGTACAGTGCCCTTGCAGAAGCAGTTTGCTTTTCAAAGGGATGAGTATCATATCTCATATAAAACATAAGGAATTTGAAACACTAGAGCTTCTCTTAATACAGAGGTGCATTTGAAGTTTTACACTGATTTACATTTCTAGGACTACTCAGTGCTCTAGATAGGGTACAACACTGAAGAAAGGATGATTAGTCAAACGCAGCAAAATTGAGCCACTATGATCTTTCCTGTGCTGAAGGACTTATTGTAATAACTAAAGATTACTGTGACAGTTATTATGATGACCATGGATAGAATTAATTTCTTCAAGCTTTAGACAGAAAAAAATCAGGTGTCTGGGACTAGGTTGTTCACAGACTTCCCCAACAGCCAACAGAGAGAGACAGAAACCTGCACGGATATTTGTCATAGGATGGTTGTCCATTGCCAATTCTCATGACAGATAACGGAGAAGCTTAGCCTTTACACAGCTAAAGTTGAATAAGATAAAACCCATCTCAAAACCCTATTTCTGCCTGATGGAGTGTTTTCCATTTCCAGGACATCAGAGATCTGCCCATTAGCTTTTCCTTCTCATACAGTTTGGTGAAAGGCTACTGAATTCAGGTTTTGGAGGATAAAGTGTGGAGAACTGAGTGAAAAAAACCCAAGGACAGACTAAATACGCTGCCTACGTAGAGTAAATGTATTAAGAATATGCCTTACCATCCCATGGACTATGTCAGAACCAAGTTCCTGGATTCATAGGAAAACTGAGTCCACTCCTTCTGTGAGCTCTATCAGAGCAGACTTACGAAGGTTTGTATTTACCTGGGTACCAATGAAGTTAATAGGTATTTACACAGATGCAGTCATTAATATTTGGACACTTACGTGCAACACTTCCTGGACTACCATATGAAGACTGCACCAATGAAGATTGTCTCTTACATTTTTGCCATTTATGTAGCTCCTAGGTTTAAATGCACTCGTCTTTCTAATGCAATGCTGATGACACTAGAAATGTATGTGCTGTCATATAGAAGGAAGCTGCCGTAACATGGGAGCTTAAAAATTGGGCTGAGGATCAAGTAGGAAGGTCAAGTACAAGGATCAAATACAGTGCTGCTTGCTCAGCTCATCTTCATTCTGTTGTACGCACATGGGTTTGGCCAAGTCCAGTGAGGATGTGACAGCTTTTGATAAAGCTAACAGGATGATGTCAGGACAGCACTCCTGAAAAAAACCACAACCACCACCACTCCCTGCCCCCCCCCCAATATTTCCTAGTTGATGGCACAAGCAATTATATTCTGGCAATGAATTTTAAATGCCTATGGTTTCTTTCTTTCATCTATTGGTGGGTTCAAAACTATAAACCTTATGTTCCAGTTTAACTTCAAATTATCATGTTAAAAAAAGTTTGCTAAAATTTGCTTAACAAATGTTTTGGCCTTGCACCATTTCTAAATGTTATTACCCACAGTAGGAATAACATCATTGTTTTGCAGTACCCATATACTTTAAAAAGAGTGTTATTTTAATAAAGAAACAGAAGAGGAATGAGCAAGCAGGAACTAAAGATCTCAGCTTCCAATATGTGCCCAGGGCTAATCTTAGTGTGCTTTTTTTCCTGAGTCAGCTGTTCTTGGCAGGATCAGGTAGATCCATACTTGCACTGTGTTGCATGTGGTCTAATAAACGCTGACTTGGGTCTGCCTATATGTAACCTGCACTCCCATGCAACACTTTAGGTACCCTTAGCATCAGTATATATCAGTCTAAATGACTATACAGCATTTCCTGGGACTAGAAAAAATAGGTTGCGGGCCAGATCTGGCTCATGTTAGGGTGAGAATTTCAGGTTATGACTCTTGCATTGAATGAGAGTTTATTAAATACCTAGGAAAACAAAGCTGGTGTTAACAAAGAATAAATCAAACAGGATTTTTCAACAGGCCTCCTTTTCGTCTTTCATGATAGCCTCACTGAAACACCAACCATCATTCTGGACCAGACTCTGAACTACTTTGCCTGCCGAATGCAAGTCTGCATGGCTATTCTTTGCATTCCCTTTGCAAGGGTTTTAACGACTATAAAACATAACAGGAAAATCCAGATCCAGAATTGGACAGGGATTACAAGATAGAGCTTTACAGTGTAAGATAGCTAAGGAAAACAATGAACCAAACAACGCACAGTAGAGGTACAAACCCTGAGTGTATTTGCTCTGAAAACACCTTTAGGATCTCAGTTTCAGGTGTTTATAGAAAGTTTTAGGGCTATTTGTGTCCACATAAAAAACATTCAGGCGACTGAATTCATGGACGTTTATGATGGAAACAACTTAGACCCTAAGTACAGTGTGCAAGCCTATGTGGGACTTTGAGCTCACCATTGGAGTCATTCTCGTGGTCTTATGCTTCATGTAAAGAGGACTGTATTAAACAGACCTCTTGCAATACATTGTTTACTTGTCCAGATGAATAAGTTACTTAGAATTCAGACTTGGGGGCTGGGGGGTGGGGAGGGGAAGACTTAGAATTTTTTGTTTCAAAGATATTTGAACAAGATATTCAACTGGTTTCATTTCTTACATCTAAATGTACATTCCCGATTGTTCCAGATCATCCTTGATTGTTTCTGATCTTTAGAGCTAGAACTTTAGAGTCAAAGAGATATACCTTTATGGTAAGAAGAGTACTTGCCTGCTAATCTTTGACCATCATCTCTTTCCCTTCAACCAGATAGCCCCTTCAGATGCCTGCATGCAGAAGTTGTACACTTTAAAGAGAATGGAAGTGGAAGGGATGGGCTTCCACCACTGACAGCAAAATAAACAAAACAAAAACCCAAAGCAACAGGAAAATCAAATCCATAAAATAACATTTTTTTACAAAGAAAATTTTATTAATCAAATTAAGGAACAAATGAGTAAAATACTAGAGAGTCCTTCCAAGTCGATAAAAAATAATTCTTTATTTTGCTGGATCTACATAGGTAGATGTTAGAAAAGAGTATGTAACTTCTAGCTGATGCAAAGAAAAAGCCCCTCATGCATTACCCCAGTTGTTAACTCAAACTCATAATTTCTCTTGATTCTATATAGATAGTGAGAAAATTACTAACTTAAAGGAAATTATTTTTAAAATAGATAGAAAACCAAATAGTGACTTTAATGGTGGCTAGCAGATTGGCTCCCATCTTGTCATGAGTAAAGACCACATTCATGCAGCAGAATAGTGGCAGTGCTGGGTTTCTCAAAGCACCATGCCTTGAGGAATATAATCTGCATGACCTTTGAATCATGGGAAGGTTGAGAGATCCTTTCTCTCCTCATTAACACTGACAAGAAGTGCATGTACAACTCCTAGTTGCGATGGTAGTTTTGGACCACACTGGAATGAAGTTTTTAATGTATTTTACTAAATTACAGCATATTGGAGCACGACAGCTTCCAAGAAATTCAGTCTGCTTTGAATTCAAACAAGCTTGTTGGATGAAGTGCTAAGCCAACCAGTCTCCTAGACAGAAATCACATTTTCACTGCACATATTCAGAAAATATTTAGGTATAATTATGTGATCAGTACTGTCCCTGATTTAAATTGCTTAACTGTCCCTTTAAAATGTGTGCAACGAGAACATATGGATGAAATGCTGTAATTTCACACATTAGGTGATCGAAACTTTGACGAACATTTCAGTCTCGCAGCCTGCTGCTGGCTGCAGTACTGCAAGTGGGTCTCTGGCGGACTTGGATTGCGCCACCAGGATTTTGCGAATGAAGACATTTTGGTTTCCTGTACTTCACAGGGCAGCATAAGTGAGGTTATCTCTTGTGCGCTTAAGATCTAGCATCAGGAGGAATGCTTTAGCATCAGGAGAAATGATTGACATTGGCATAAGTCTTCGTGCTGTCATTCATGGGGAGTGTTAGCTATTGAAACAGCTGTTCTGTTATCCACACGTACCGCAGGAGGTGTGCTACGAGGGTCAGAATTATTCTGGTTTCAGCACATACCTTTATCTTCCTTGGCAATCAGTTTCCTGGTCAGGGCATATTTTTTGGCACTTGCAGGCTTCCAGTGGCATATTATATAAATTATAAAATGCAGATATCCTACCCTACCCTACCCTACCCTACCCTATCCTACCCTATCCTATCCTATCCTATCCTATCCTATCCTATCCTATCCTATCCTCTCTGAAATATGAGAGAAGCATCCACTAATTTTAGACATAATTTCAGCTTCTACATTAGTAAATTTTTTCCCCTTTACTTGACTGGAAACGTCACCCTTTCTAATTTAAAATTCACTGGGTACTTCGTAAAATTTCATGCCACTCCCCTTTTCAAATCAGTGGTTAATACTTTTGTTTTCTAGTGGTTTTGTTTTTCAACTTCCTGGTGTAAACACAAAGTGAAAAGGATGCAATGAGTGTCGTAGATAAAGTTTCAAACTGCTTCTCAGTTCATCTATATTAGTGCCACTGTCCTAACTAAGATCACTTCAGAGCCATATAGCAGGGGCAAACACCATGCTTTACTGCTGGAACGACCAGTGCTAACTTTATAAGAACTCCCATTGGTTTCACTGGCCCAGGATATAGCTTTTGGCCAAAAGTTGACTTCTCACTGCCTTGCAGTGTGGGCAAAGGAAACCAACATTTTAAATCCCAAAATTCTCTGTTCCAAAGCAAAATCCAAGTACAAAAATTCATCTTCGGGAGTTATTCAGGGTATAATTTCACTTCATAAGAGTAGGATACAGAGCACCCCCATAGTTAGGTGATGGCGCTACCAAAGGATAAATGCAAAAAGAGAGATACAATCCTCTATTCCTATAAAAATCATCTCAAGAAACCTGTCCTCCTGCATTCCTTCTTCCTTGCACTAAGCTCTTCTGCAGAAATTTGCACTAAAGCCTTACTCCTTGCTCCCTGCCCCCCAACAAGGACAAGTACCATTTCCATAGGACGTTGCCTTGGTTGAGGGAAAGGAGAATGAAGAAAGATAAATGGAGGTGTTAATGAACTGGTGAGCAACATGAAGCCAGTTCATATTTGACTTGTTCCTCTCGACAGTGACATCTGAAAACTTACCTTGTTTTTCCGTAACCTCATGAAACAACACACTTCTGTAGCCAAATAACCTTACATCTACTTTTATAATTGGTGCTATTACATAGAACCTAAACTTACACAAATGTCCCTAGTGACATGATTAACTTCAGAGATACTAGTCAGCAGGAGTCAGTCACAAAGCATAAACTAATTAATGTTCGAGGACAAGGATAGGACGAGAGAGGTCACCCATCTGATGTGCTTTTGAGGATTGCCAAGTAAAAATGGAAAGGAAGCATAACACATCATCTTCAGGGAATTATTTCAGCAGTAACTGGAGAATCTGTGATTGCTTTCCTGAGTGCTTCTGTGTTCTTGGTTTTCTCTACCTTGATCGTATATTAAATGTGGCAAAAAAAGGAAATTACAGATGGGAGAAGGTGACAGAAATTTTTATACAGATCATTTCAGGTGACCAAGAAATGTATCCAAGATAATATATTTACAGAAGGCACCAAATTTACAAAAGTGCACCAAAATTAGATGTTGTGTCTCATATTCTGGTATTCGGTTATGATGAGGTGTTGTGTAAAAGAAGAATGAATCTGATATTTTTTATGTCTTCAGATTTATTTTACTTTTGCACAGTAGACTTCTTTTTCTTCTTAGGCCCAGATGCTTCATCCTAATTCTATTATCGTAAGCATTTAATATGCTCTTATATGCTGACCTCTGTGAGAATTAAAGTGAAACATCTGCTGAATACTTTGCTGAATAAATATAGATGATTAATATGTGCTTAAGTGCCCTGATGAAATGGGGGGCTGTGTTGGCAATGTTCTTATTTCATACAGAAGGATGGGAAGTTTGGAAATACAAAATAATGGAATTATGCTGATTTTTTATTAAATGAAGATCCTGTCTGGTTTGGTTGGTTTCACCTCTGTGTCTGCCAAAGAGCTTGGATTTGTCCGTTCTCCATTTAAATATACTGCAGCCACCTCTGATTCACTGTGGTGGACTAATCTTGTTGTTCATGTCTGGGTAGGAACCTGGGAGACCTGGGTGCGAAAACCCAGCAGCAGCAGACCACAAGTCATTTACTCTTGTACCCAGCCAGCAGTGAAAGCAGAGCAGAGGAAGCAGAGACAATGTGGTCAGCAGGGAGAACAAGAGATGTGGAGGGGCAGGGAAAAGACTCGGGGAACAACAGCTGGTCCATGGAAGGACACTGGTGAGACAAGGGTACAAAACCTGGGCAAGTAGTGCGAGTGCTGGTGGCTCTCAAAGGATCCATGGGCAGACTGTGAACAGGACTGCTTTGAGACATATTCAGGCTATAAGTCTGGCAAGACATTAAACTGGAATAAGCTAAATAGGGAGGGTAGAAAGGTGGAATTACTTCCTTTAGTGCCAGCTTTAAGTTTACTACATTGCATTCAAATAGGACATCCATGTGAGAGCTGACGTCACCTGAGCAGTGAATTGAGGTTGAGGGCAGCAGAGAGGTGAGACAACACAAGAGCAAAGAGACACTGGAAGGGGTAAGGGTAGCACAGACCAAGTGTCATGGAGATGGGAAGCGAATGGTGCCCGGAGAGGCAAAGGGGATCTGTGACCCAGAGGCCATGCTCCCAGGAGCTGGGGCAGGTGTACACCCGAGTATCTGTATTTGTTGCTGTAACTCTCAGACTAATCCATAGTAAAAAGGTAGTCCACTAAGAAGGTAACTGTTGTTATCTATTCCTTCACTGATTTATATGACAGATGTTGGGTGGTAAATTTAAAAACATCACTTTTCATCCATATGATTATCAGTATTTCATAGATAGATTTTTTTTTTCTTGAGATGTAAGAAAAATCTTCCCATTCACACAACAACAAATAAGAATCAATAAAGAACATCCAAATTTCCCAGTCAAGATGTAGGAAGCTCTGAAAAAAGAGATTTGAGTTTGTCCAGACCATCTTAATTCGATCTCAGTGTGCATATATATATATACATATAGTTTTTTCCAGAGTCACTATTTATACAGAAAAGCATCAACTGTTTTACTTCTCCTTTTATCTCTCCTTCCTGAGTTGTTCTATGGAAGAACAAGAATTCTTTCAAGTGTTGTTTTGGACTTCAGTCTACATCTCTCTTTCCTCTATAGTCTGCCTTCTACAAGAAAAGAAGGATAAGCAGGCTGAAATCTTGACACAGAGCTTTTGCCCTAAGCAAATGTGACCTTATAGTTCAACAGCTCCATTGGCTTCTGTGTTTCCAAAAATAAATAATAGGCAGCATGTTTATACAAGAATTCTGCCCGTTACATGGAATTGTTCTACCTTTTCCTTAGGTTCTTGGCTAACAGAAAAAATAGTTAATGCACATTCGGTAAGAGACAGGCAACAAATTTGAAAGATGCTCTAAACATGAACTCCTCACTGAAGTTCTACTTGAGGTGCAAAAGCTGGTCTTTTTGGTAGTGTCTAAAAAGAAAGCAAATCCATATTAAGTAAAGTTGTTGAAAGGTCAGTGAGCTGTAGAAATTTTTTGACAGTCATACAGTCATTTCTGTTTGTTGAATTAGAAGTGACATTGGACAACATTCTGATATAGGAAAAAAACATGTCCCTTTCAGCCTTTAAGTAGCAGTAGAGGAACAGTCTGAGAATTCAGTGGAGGTATAGCATTTCACCTTCAGCCTACTTCCCTAGTACTCACCTGCTTTTGTTCTCAAGGCATATGAAGAGGCAAAAAAGTAGATGCTACGCTAGTGTGCTCTTGTGTGTGTAATTTATTTGGGCAAAATTACTTCCCTTTAAGCAGGAAGGACTGTCACTGATATTTATTCTAACAAATATATCAATGGGTGAGGCTTCTGTCTTTCACATCTTCTCAAAATATTATGTCTAGTGCATTGCCTCATTACTTGAAGCCCAAGCCCCCGTACATCAGCGCAGGCTGCTAGAAGACCCACTCCCTTGGTCAGATTGTTAGAGAAGCTTTAATCCTTTAGAACAATTTTTCAATACTGTTTACACCAGGGACTTCCTTGTACAAATCCTCTTTACACAAGACAAGAATAACACAGGAAGAAACTATTTGTCTCTGATCTCTGCAAAGAAGGAGAGCAAGCCTAAGTCCTCAGGGGGCTTTCTATCACTTAAACTAACCAGGAGGGGATTAATCAAAGATATCTTTGCTGCATGATGTACAGCCAGCTTCAAAGCTACAATCACATTGATCAGCGTACAACAGAACAACACTCACAGCATCTTGTTTTAAGTTGAGGTAGAGCGGAGACTGAAATCCTCAGTTTGTTTCCTCACTCCTTCTTTCCCATCGAACCAACAGCAGGATAGCATGATGTCCTGGAATCCAAAGTGTGCTAGTCAGGTGTTTGCATGGGAACTCAGCCCTGCACTGTAATGACAAGCGAGCACTGGACCCCCCCCGTGGTGATTTTATGTACTAATTCCTTGCAAGCAAACCTAACCTTCTTTTATGCGGCCTTTTAAAAATTGTCTTGTGTGCAAACAGGCTTCCTCCATTCATGGGAGGTTGATTATTCCTGCATAACTCCATTTTTACCATTGCATAAATAGTGTTATTTCCATCCTATCAAAAGAGCTCACAGCTGAAATACTGTAGTGGTGAAGCAGCTCTTTGCCATCAATGAGAAAAACTAGTAACCTTTCAGATACAAATCTTGAATGAAGAATTGCCCTGGGTACTTTGTAAATAGAGTAATAGATGCAAAACTCACTAAGAAAGTGGAAGAAAAATTTCTGAGTGAAAAATTGCAAATAATTTTTTTCATAAATCTCAATTTAAAAAAAGGAAATCCATTTGCCTAAAATATTTTTTAGGTTTATATTTTTGTTGAAAGTGAATAACTTTCATTACCTTTGAAGAAAATACACATATTGCAAAAAAGTTTCTTTCATGAAACACTCGTCCATTTTCATCAGTTAACTCTACATAAGACCCAGCTTTTTCCACAACTGGTTATAAATTTTTCAATAAAGAGTCTTGCCATTAAAACTTTCAGAAAAAAATAGGGTTTTCGAAATGTAACATCTTCTAGGCAATGTGTATAAAATTTTTGGCATCAAGAAAGGATATTTAGGGAGAGGCAAAGGGTGACCTTCATCACAGGACAACCATATGCTGGTAACTACAGGATTCAGTTGGGTATTATGGATAGATCAAGTCTCTTGATTTACGTAATTAAGAAAAGGGGCTTTTCCATATGTGTCTTGCAGCCTAGCCAAGACCCTTTATCATCAGCCCATAGATAGCTAATCTCCACCTTTCTAATGCAGTGAATATTTAATTATTTATACAAAGAGAAACAGATGCCAGAAGAGTTCATATCCCTACTAAGTGACCTAGTTAGCTAGGCTGTTGGCTATGTTTCCATCTTTATTTGTCTCTTTCTTTCTTTTTTTTTCTCATTGAAAAACTTCAAAATATTTTGGTTCTATGCCAATATTGTACAAAACCAAATGTCAAAACCAGAAAACGTTTCAGTTGAGTGGAGTCGTTTTTCTATAGATAAGGAAGCTATTTTTGAACTCCTACAAGAAAGAAAAGGTGAAGCTGAGAACAGCATCACAGGTTTTTTGTATGCTTTTGCTAAAAATTACATCATTTTTTTTTTTTGAGATATGCCCATTTCCTCTGCTGCTGTTCTCATAAGATGGCTGAACAAACCTTTTCCCTTGAGACGCAACTGCCCCAAAGGATTTTTATTGCCCAGGCAGCTGGGAAGACACAAAGAGGAAGATCACAAGAAGGGAAAAGACAGTGCTTGCTATAGGCTCATTAACTGCTACATTTGATTCTCTTTCGAACAAGTCTGACATTTCTCAGTAGGCCACAACCAGTTCTGCGTTCTCCACAGACGTTCTCATGCCACTTTCTTTATGTCCTCTCACTTGCTACCGACCCCTCACTTCGACGGAACCTCCCGCTTTAGCATGTTTTTGCCTGTGACAATTGGAAGAAAATGACCTGTTGTGAAGGAAGGGTGATTTAAATTTTCCTGCACTTACAGAACACCTTCATGAAGTGGAGCCAGTCTCTGCAATTTCCTTGTTCTCTGTGGCTGCTGAGCCAAACACTGGAACAGGAATAAAATCAACTGAGCTACAACCTAAATAGCAGAAAGGAGTTGTTCAAGGCCCCAGCAGAGTTAAACCCCTTGGGAAACGTGGAGGACAACTGGAGAAAGTTTAAAAGGAACTACAAGCAATGGACAGCAGCAAAAAGGAAGACAGAAGGCAGCCTTGTTTCTGACAGTGGGTGGTTTTGAACTACTTGATGTTTTAATGGTTTTCAGTAACTCAAGCAGAGAGGCTAACTCTGGAAGTGCAGTGCAAAATTCAAGGAGTACTTCACACTTCACATAAAAATGAAGCATGCGAACAATTTTTAGACAGACTCAGGAAAAAGATTTGCAAGAATTTGTGGAGCATTTTGTACGAAGTTGTACAAAGCTGTCTTTCAGTTTTGAACTTATCTCAGTCCTTAATATCTGACTAAATTATGAGACCATCTAGGGCAAACACTCCAAAAGAGGCTACTAAAAGATTCAGAACTTAAAATATTTTTTTCCAGGCTAAAGAAATTGTCTGCTGAAGGCCCTGAGCCATGGTAGGTGTTTACACATGTTAGAGGTGATGAAAGATCTGAAGCACTGCAAGGATGGATACCTGAGGCATGAAGACATGTGGAGCGGTTCACAATTAAGAGCACAATGGTGGTTCACAGGAAATGGAAAATTGCAAAAAATGCTTTGGTGAATTATGTCTGTATGTAAGAGTTTGCAAGTGCCACCAGGGGAAGCACAGGTCGGACAAGAAAGATAATGATAACATTTTTAGTTCAGAGGAACTCTTCCTAGGAAAAATCAAGAGTGCCATGAAATGAGATAAATGTACTGTAAATTTGAAATCATATGGAAAATGTATATATTTAAATCCACAGGTGTATAACTCAATGCAATGAGAGAAACAAATTCATAATCAGCACCTGAAGGTAAATGGATGGAGTTCAGTGCTTAGTAGTGAATCAGACTTTTCTTTATTTTGCCTACTTTTAGACAAATAATCAGAGTGTCTAAATGGGGCGTATAGATGATTCTCTCTGCAAAGGGTTTTCCTAGTCTGTAGTCAGTGGAGAGAGAAAACCACCTGCAGAGAATCATGCAAGGTCAGTCTATGAGGACCTCCCTCTCTGCCTTGCTCCCTCTGACTGTTAAGGGAACCCTAGGTGACTATGTGCTTGATACAGTTCTAAGTTTTGGAAGTAGAATCACATGGAATAAATCTGAGTCCAAAGAAATATGCAAAGAATAGACTGGAAAAGATATGTTTACTTTCTACTTTGCTACTAAGAAATGAAAATTCTGAGAAACAGACAGGGCTCCATCAGATGGTGAATGGAAGAGCACAGATCCAAAATCTTTAAAAAAGACTAAAAGATGCCTTCCGGTTATAGGAAAACTGTCAACAGAGCTTCAGAAGCCATCCACCTTTCCAAATTCGAATCCTTAAGTCAAAGTCAATGGACATATTTTTCTGAAAATTGTAGAATAAGCAGAAGAACTGGAATGAAAAAAAGCATTGGTCATTGCAGAAAAAAGGTGGAACATTTCACTTCTTAAGCTGAGCAGAAGAGTTAAAATATACAAGATGGGAATTCTCTTCACTATCTGCAAGGACAGAAATTTTTTGAGTGATGGTTAATGCCAAATTGTTTTTCTGTGCTTCTGGTATTTGCTGCTTTCCAAAAATACATGAGGCTGTACACTGGTCAGAGAAACGTTAATTTATTTCTGTGACTTCAAAACTATCTAAAACAGACTACAGACCACTAATTTTACTGCCAGAAGTGAGTCCCTGTGCCTCCCACAAACACACAAGGATCACTTTTAAGCTTACTTTAAATGTTTTCTTAATTGAAGACAAAACAGACAGGTTTTTTTCTTTCAAAATGCACACACTCTCTATCATTTGGCTAAAGCATGCTGGAGTCAATTCTAGAGCTGAAGTATGTGCTTGCCTTGTCAAGAAAGGAGAGTGTTCATCTTTCTCAGCTGAAAAGTGAACTGAGATTGCTAAGGACAACATCTTACACAGAGAATAGATCTATTAACAAAGTATTGCTGGGACAAGATATTTCAAGGCCGTGTTTTCAGTCTGAAGTGTACCTCAATATTATGTAGGACTTTTTTAAAAGATGTCAAAAGAGTCATTCCAAAGGGATTAACAGGAAAAATATACACTTCATGTAAGGATTTCAAAATGTAAAGAAAGTACCAGAAATGCTTTATGCTAATCTCAAGTGAATAGAAGCACTGAAGACAATATTAAAGTCTGTTGTTTGGTAAAACATAGTGGTCAAATTAAACAAAAATGTAAGGGTAGAAGAACAGAAAAAAAAAAATAATCTCAGAATGAAGCAAGCAGAACTGCTTACATTGCACAAGAGCAAACACACAAACAAACAAGCCCTTGCCTGTTACTCTCACTTTTCCAGGACTGTCTGCCTGGAAATTAAAGTGCTGTGTTCACACATATCAATCTGCATGGCCCAAGGAGTGGCGGTGAATGGAGTTAAAACCAGTTGGCAGCCGATCACAAACGGTGTTCCCCAGGGCTCAGTATTGGGCCCAGTTCTCTTTAATGTCTTTATCAACAACCTGGACAAGCAGATCAAGTGCACCCTCAGTAAATTTGCAGATGACACCAAGTTGGGTGGGAGTGTTGATCTGCTTGAGGGTAGGATGGCCCTGCAGAGGGATCTGGACAGGCTGGATCGATGGGCTGAGGCTGATGGTAGGAGGTTCAACAAGGCCAAGTGTCGGGTCCTGCCTGACCTCTGACCATGGGGTCACAACAACCCCATGCAGTGCTACAGGCTTGGGGAAGAGTGGCCAGAAAGCTGCCTAGCAGAAAAGGACCTGGGAGTGTTGGTGGACAGCTGGCTGAATATAAGCCAGCAGTGTGCCCAGGTGGCCAAGAAGGCCAACAGCATCCTGGCTTGTATCAGGAATAGTGTGGCCAGAAGGACTAGGGAAGTGATTGTCCCCCTGTACGAGGCACTGGTGAGGCCCCACCTCAAATACAGTGTTCAGCTTTGGACTCCTTACTACAAGAAAGACATTGAGGTGCTGGAGCATGTCCAGAGAAGGACAGTGAAGCTGGTGAAGGGTCTAGAGAACAAGTCTTCTGAGGAGCAGCTGAGGGAACTGAGCTTGTTTAGCCTGGAGGAAAGGAGGCTGAGGGGAGACCTTATCACTCTCTACAACTACCTGAGAGGAGGTTGTAGCGAGGTGGGTGTTGATCTCTTCTCCTAAGTAACAAGCGATAGGGCAAGAGGAAATGGACTCAAGTTGCACCAGGAATGGTTTAGATCCAATATTAGGAAAAATTTCCTGAAATAAAGGGTTATCAAGCATTGGAACAGGCTGCCCAGGGAAATGGTTGAATCACCATCCCTGGAGTTGTTTAAAAGACAGGTAAATGTGGTGCTGAGGGACATGGTTTAGTGGTGGTTTTGGCAGTGTTAGGTTGATGGTTGGACTTGACGATCCTAAAGGTCCCTTCCAACCAAGGCGATTCTATGATTCTAATATTCTTCAACACACATGATAATCTGGCATAGTAATGTCAGTGGGATGACAAACATGAGTCTAAGCAGTTTGCAAGGAAATTATGGGTTTAGACATTTTATCACTTGTCTTTGTTGTCCAGAACCCTAGGGGCCAGTACAAAAGAGTATTGAAATAACTTTAAGTTTTTGTTAAAAAGTAGTTAGGTCACACTCTGATCTGTCAGTTTACAAAACAGCAGAAGGAAAGTATAGGTGATTCCCTGATGAGTTTTCTGCACATCAGAAAAACAACAGAAGTCTCCAGTACTAGAAACTCATGATAGAAATTGGTGGAGTAAATGGGATTGCCATGTATTAATAAGAGGACGGGTAAAAATCAGAAACTGAATAAAGGAGAAGAAGGAATGAGCATTCCCTTTTGCTTCTGCCCAGGAATCCTGTCCTGGCACTTCCCAGGGAACCCTTTTCTTCTTTCAAGCATCTTCCCAGCTCCTAAAACTCTCAGGAAATAGTGAATCTTAAAGTAACTCATTCCCTCAAACTGATCTGTTTCCTTCCTTGTTTGTTATAATGGTTGGAATGCCAGTAAAATCTCTGTTAGAAATTACTTTGATTTAATTTGCAGGTTTTAGCGACTGTGTCATCGAGACTGCACAGAGGACCAATTGCTATGGGGAACATAAACAATAGGAAGTAGCTTCATTGTCTTGTCATGGAACTTACCATGGTTTTCACTGCATTTTGCTGGAAAGATTGTCAACTATTTTATATTGGAAGGTAACTGATGTTTCAAAACACGTGACCACACAGTCTAATCTATTAGAAAAAGTCTTAAGTTATCCATACAATTAT
Organism: Burhinus bistriatus; assembly: GCA_013397275.1. Classification (NCBI taxonomy): domain Eukaryota; kingdom Metazoa; phylum Chordata; class Aves; order Charadriiformes; family Burhinidae; genus Burhinus; species Burhinus bistriatus. The sequence continues at coordinate 64,748 of VYXH01002576.1, read as the reverse complement.
TATCCATTTTAAGTAAAAATTCCTGGGTTGTCAGAAGTTACAGATGGCAAAAGCAGGCTTTGTCCTACTTGACCACTTCTCCTAACAATGATGTGTGCCATATATACCCTGTATATATATATATATAGTACTTCAGAATAAGCTTTTTCATACCCTTAACTTCAGCTGATTGAATACATATTCTGTCATAAAACATGGTAATACCTAAATTATATGTCCTTGTGTGTTGTATTCAGTTTTTATATTAAACAGATGTGAAAGCATAATAAATCCTACACACATAGCTTGAAAAACAAAATCTAGGAAAACTGCACCCCAAGACTGGAGAGTTATGCTTCAAAAATAGCCCTGGAGGCAGAGTGTAGTCCTCAGGCAGAGAGCAGTTAATGACTGCAGACTGGAGTGCAACCCACAGCTTACAAGCTGGATTTGAATTTAAGCTCCTGAGTTTATAACTATAAAACTAAGTACCCTGCTAACAACCCACAGCGACCAGATGGACCTATAATTAATTGGAAACCTTTGTATTTGTGCATTTCCAAGGTGTGATTGCTGAAACACATTTAAGTATGTGCACGTACCTATCTAAATGTATGCAAACAGCAGTTATTGTTATTAAAAGGTGGGGCAATTTCTAAAGATCCATGGAACTTTTATAAAAAAGCATATCTTTCATAAAGTATTTCTTCTTCCCTCCTTGGGAGACCATGTGGAGTATTAATTAGACACAAGAAGTGATACACAAGGAACATGGGTTTGTTTCACCTGCTTCTGGGGTGAATTTGCACAGCTCTCAGCGAGATGTATATTTGCGGGAGCCTCTGATAAGCAGAAGGAAACAGCAATGGCGTTCAGCACAGCTAGACCTGGATGAGGGCATCTGCTCAAAAGTAGTGTGAGGGAGCAACATGGATGTATGGGCTCAACCCTACTCCGAGGAGAAGCAGCAAATTAAAACACTTTTAAGTCACGGAAACCATCTCCAGGCAACCATGTTGCTGTTTCATGAGCCACGTCCTCTGTACACAGCTGCTGAATTCAGACAGGTGATCCCCAAACTGGTCAGTTATAGGGAATTATAGGGGGTGAATCACTCCCTGGAGTTGTCTATTTTTCTAGACGGACTAAAGGGAGAAATTAGGGAGATCATGCTCCTGACTTAGGGCTTTTTTGTAGGTAATATTGGGTGAGATGAATATGGGCTCAAATTCATATAGTAAGGTGGAGAACTCATCCAGCTTTCACTTATGCAGTCCTGCAATTTGCTCACTAGCTGAATTTTAAGAAATACATCTGCCATTTTTTCTCCTTATGTAAACCAGTTTTTTCACTAAAGTGAAAGAGATCATTTATAATACAATTTTCTATTGGTTCTAGTGATTTTTGCAATGAAGGATGATAACAAGCTGAATTTGTATATTGTCATATCTATTGCAACGGATGCTAGATACTATCTGGCACCTAAGACTACACTTAGTCTACAGTGTAAGTTGGAAACGTTTTATATTGGGAAAAGAAAAAAAAAAGGAAGGGGATATGGGACTACCTCATTTTCCCCCTCCCTTTAGCTGGTCACAGTGTGTCTTGGCAAAGCCACATACTGGGCCTTGGTAGAAAGGGCCATTCCACATATCAGTTCTAATGGAATGGTGCCATAAAGAGTGATTGGAGTGGAAAGAACAAAAAGTTTCATCTTAATGCTGCATACCAGCATGAGTACGTTTACTATGTCTTTGTTGCTCCAGACAAGCAAGCTCATGTCTGTATCACTCAACTGTAGAGCTTTGTGCTCTTTATACCCACATCCATACTGCTTGTGCAGTGCAACCTCCTGAGCAAAACTGTCTTCTGACTCTTTTTGCTAAGGAAAGAACTTGGTTTGCAACATATATGCAGTGCAGATGACTTGGAGGTATGTGTCATGGAGTGAAAGAGGCACTGAACCCATCTGACGGTATAGATGCACACGATGAAATCAATAAGATTTTGTTACATTTCTTTTTCCAAATATAAACTTCACAGATTTTCATTTCCAGAAATGTTCATTTTTTTCATAGCGGCAGTATGAATCTGTGCATTCATTACCTACATACAGCAGCTTGACTTTTTTACAGTGACTCATTGAAGCCTGAGGTCACTGAGTAGGAAGGTTTCAAAGACCTGCTAAGGAAGCACAGTCACTGTCAGGAATTTTTGATATAGATTATCTCTACCTTGTGCAGCTGAGCTACTGACAAAGTGATTTCACAGGAGATCTTTATATATATTTAAAAGGTGATTCACTCAGCCTTGGAGACAACAGACATTGAAGGCAGTCTACTGCAACACTGGAAAAATCACTCTATGGTACTAAATACTTTTTTTGTAACTGACAGAATCATTATTTTTTGTGTGCACTGTAGTTCCTTTGTGTCATATAAGCACTCATTATCCTATACTTTTTAAGGTTAAAAATCTCTACTGGATGACACAGGGAAACTTGAGCAGCCAGGGTAACAATTAATGTACCTCAAAAAGTTTTGAGGTTCCATCTGGATAAACGTAGATGGATTTGAAGATGATTCAGCTAAAATGTCTCTCTCTTGTCCTCCCCTCCCTTCCCTTCCTGCCCCCCCCCCCTTTTTTTTTTTTTTGAGCCAAAACACTTTGGTTTCAAAATCAGGCTACAGATCTGACAATCTCAGATTTTCCTTTACTGTGTTGCCAACTTTTTTAACTTCAGTCTAGTTTAGTAGATCACTGGTACAACCCACGTCTCTTGATAAGTTTTATTTCTGTTTCATATCCAGATAGGTTCATTTTTCCCTAGCTATAATAGAAGCAGTATGAATCATTACCTTCCTACCAGTAACCTGACTTTGGAAGGTTTTTACTTTTGGTTCAGATCTGAGTTGAAATCAATAAATGCTTCCAACTGTCTCTTTCTCTCTTTTTTTCTCTCTCTCTACTTTTTTTCTTTTTAAGGGCGTCAATGACTTGGAGATAGAGCTATTGAGAAATTCACTGATGTAATGTCTTCACTGAAGAACGTTAATTTGTAATATATGAAATATTACATGGTGACGTTCTGATATCGTTGAAGATCTGGGTGCCATTAGGCATTGTTCTGGCTGGACTCTACTTGTGTTGTGGGTATTCATTTGTAATGTTTGGTTTTTGCAAAATTGTATAACCCTTTTTTAGCAATCTTCCTGATAGACGGCTAAGATGCATCCTTCAAGTTATTAGGCTCAGGTCTTCTGCAGTTCACCTGAAAAAAATGTCAGGGCTTTGGACTACCACTTTCCTGGCATATAGAGTCAGAAATCATGGGCATAGTCACTTTAAATTTCCATACACAGAGTTCAGCTGCTTTCCCTGAACCTCTGGGTTTGAGACAGCCTGGAACTGTTGTCTGCCAGATTTTCTTTTTCATTACCAATTTAGGCAGTGGTGAGGAGGTGTTGCTCCAAATTGAAGTGAAACTAAATGCCAACTTTGCAAAATCATTGTAGGATGTGTTGACCCTTTCTTAATACCAGTTATTTAAAGAAATAATATAAACCTTACCTACATGTTAAAAGCCCACCACTTCAGCAAATCTAATGATGAAAAAATAATACAAATCACCTCCAAATGGTTATCACTAGATTTACTATGAATGCACATTTTGTAGTACAGCTATTTTTGTCTAGAAGGGGGATATTCTAAACTACTATAAGATGCTTTTATACTCAACATGAAAAGTTCATAGGAAGCAATTTCCCATGGTAGGAGTTATACTGGCATAACTGTTTAAAATCCTTTTTTTCAGAAAGCTTTCCAAGCTCCCTTTGAAAAACTAAATCATGTTCTCCCAAACAGTTATTTTTATTTGTAAAGACTTGTTTCATTTCTGTACAAAACTGACGCCTAATAGTTGAATGGTACAATGCTAACTTGGTTTATTTGCCATAGCATATAAACACATGCATGGTCTATACAGGAAAAAAATCTTAAAGACAGAATACACTGCAACAGGAGCAGTGTGGTTAGAGATCAAAGTGGGAACAGTGTGATAAAAAGTGTTATTCCAGCTACAGCTGTACAGAGCTTGTCCACCTTCCAGCTTGGTTTCCCCATCCTCACTATAGGAATGCCATACAGCAGTGTCGTTACAAGGTCCTGCAAGGGACTCGGGATAGCGGTGTATCTAAGTCTGTTTCTAGTACTGACATGAGTCAACACAAGTTTAAAAGTGATAAGCTTAAACAAAGAAATCTGTTGATGTGGTATATGTTCAAGACTTGCACTTCTCTTAAATTTCACGGGAACGATCTCAAACAACTCTGCTAGCTAAGTGGTCATTAATTGCATTACTGTTTCTGACATTCCATATGAACCTTTGACAGAATAGTATGATTCATAAATGATTAATTTGCATGTGACTTTTTTGTTTCCTCTGAGCAAGTGTTATGATCTTTGTGGTTTATATCTTTTGCCTCTGGAGAGAAGGCCAACACCAGAGGTCATGGTTAAGTCAAAATAATCACCAAGTCATGACGACTCTTGGTCTCTCTGATGAAGTCAAGGAACAGAGGAGTTCCTGCATGCTTTATGCACCTTTGCTCAGCGTCTGTCTGAATAACCTCTCCAGTCGTCTTGGTTTATGTGGGTTACAGTAGGATGTAAACAGTGTTAAAATAGATTTTTTATTAGTAAATAAACATGCCAGTTACACACAAAGCATATAGAATTTGTTGCCACTTGTTTGCTACTGAAGATGTGTTGGCTGTCTTCTGTCAGGGCTAAGGAGCATATTTCCTTCTGGTTGTGGTTTTAGTTCTAGGGTCCATGTAAAGCCTTTTCATTTGAGGGTGAAATAATCTGCAGTTCAGAATTATTATGCTTGATATATTTGCAGAGCTATGCCACCTCCACACCATGGTAAAACAAAGCTTTCCTTAACCTGTCTGAGGATTGTCTATGGTGGGTTCCTCAGAGGCAGCTTCACTCTCAGAATTCAGACTTGAAACACTCTAATTTGCTGAAGTGGTTCAAAAATAAAAGAGCTCAATTTTTGGAGAGGTCACCTAGCCTATTGAGGTGGTCCACATGCAACTCCCACCAGGTGCCTGGCCATCTCTTTGCCCAAAGGTACAGCCCCCAAAACAAGGACAGCAAAATAAATTTGTGGCTCTGCAGAGACCAGAAGTCACAGTCTGTAGCAGAAGGAGAAATCCATTTTCTTCAACAGTTGAATCTAATACTCTAGAAGATCAACTGAGGCAGATGAGCTACAGGAACAAAATTTGTCTGCTGCTTTCCAAAAGGTGCCACAACCTTTGGCAGAAGGAGAGACTTGGGGCTGGAAAGGCCCTGGTGACAACAAAGTGATCTGGAAATTGAGTCACAGCATCCTCAGAGCTGTTTGTTATTATTTTTATCTACCTACTGTGATAAAAAATCCCCCACATTGCAAAGGTAAAAAAGTCAAAACTTTATTGTAGAGCTTCAAGAGTATGACAATGTTGAGGACAATACAAGCAAGCCAATTTTCCCTGTGCTATTTTAAACATAATAGATAAGTTTGTATTAAATAACCTTTCCATCTTATCAATCCACTGACTATATAGGTGGAGAAGGAAGTTACTCATGTTATTGAGAATCACTTTTTCCCAGTCCCATGCATGCATATTATGAATGAGCAGGAGTACAGATGATGGTTCACAAGGATACCTAGATTATCTCGCTTCCGATTTGAACAACAGAGAACACACCTACATCTCACATCCCAACCCAAAAATAAAATTGAGTTTGCCCACTTTTTCCTCATTTTCACCACTAAAATCAAAAGCAGAATGTGTCTCTGAGAGCAGGAATTCTTTAGATTGTAATCTATCTGACTTGAAGGCTGTCTTCCCATCGTGCCTGTCTACGTTCAGTATACTAGAATCCTGATCATCTAACAGTGACGCTGTGGGCTGACTAAAACACAAATAAATATTACTAATGAAAGTTGAAAATAGGTGGATGATTCTGTTAAGGTCCAAAATAGAACTGGAAAATGGCAACAGCAATCTTCAGTTTCTGTTTAACAGTTCTGTTTCCAGATTTTCAGAGGACAATTTGAGATAATGCATATGGACTGAAAATGACAGAAGTTTTCTTTTAAGGATGACGTTTAAAGACAAAGAGATCATGAAAAATAGACTACTCACATTGGAGAGGCTGACCTGAACACCATTACTGCACATATGCTCGAAGCAGTAAACAGAAATGGAGCAATAATGACTGAAAGGTATATATTCAGATAGAATGAATGAGAGAAAAGGTAACTGTTTTCATTATGCCATTGGTTAGCTCTTAAGAAAGTGATGAAGCCGTATTCTGTGTATGTAGTGACCCACTTATTCTGCGAACAAACAAAGCAAGTGATGGGCTAACTTTCAGTGTATTTAGTTCACTTTTTGCTTGGGTGGGCAAAAGACTTCTCATCTAAACACAACTCTGTATGTTTTTCTTTTCCACTAAGATGTTATTGTTTTATTGGAAAAAAAATTATTTGGCAACTTTTATTATAATTAATACAATTATTTATAATTGTTTTAGAATAAGAAAGACTATGCTAGTAAATCCATACTTCATGCAGTGAAAATTCAATTTATTCCCATGAAACGATAGCTGTGAAACACTAGTGTTAACTGGTAGGTTTGCTGATCTTATCATAAAAATCATAGAATCATAGAATGATTAGAGTTGGAAGGGACCTTAAAGGTCACCTAATTCCAACGGCCCTGCCATGGGCAGGGACACCTCCCACTAGACCAGGTTGCTCAAAGCCCCATTCAACCTGGCCTTGAACACCTACAGGGATGGGGCATCCACAACTTCTCTGGGCAACTTGTTCCAGTGTCTCACCACCTTCACAGTACAGAATTTCTTCCTTATATCTAATCTAAATCTAACCTCTTCCAGTTTAAAACCATTACCCCTCATCCTATCACTACACTCCCTGATAAACAGTCTCTCCTTCAGGTACTGGAAGGCTGCTATAAGGTCTCCCTGGAGCCTTCTCTTCTCCAGGCTGAACAACCCCACCTCTCCCAGTCTGTCTTCACAGAAGAGGTGCTCCAGCCCTCTGATCATCTTCATGGCCCTCCTCTGGACTTGCTCCATGTCCTTCTTATGCTGGGGGCTCCAGAGCTGGATGCAGTACTCCAGGTGGGGGTCTCAAGAGAGCAGAATAGTAGTTAATCTTCACAATTAAGTCTTGAACTTTTTGTTTTTATGTGATTTATGATAATTTAGAATTAATTTCTTTTTTTTTCTTGGGGGTGTGTGTGAATAAGGAGACAACAGAGAACTAGATCCATCATCATTCTAACAGTTTAAAGGTTCATGGCAACCGTAACTGAAATGAAAAGGAGTGTTGTAAGGAATGGCTCGAGCTCTTCTGAAGGCATCGTTTTTTGGGTTGGATTAGGGTTACATTAATTCCTGGTGTGATGTCCTGGGTAATGGCCTGTGGTGCTATATCAGGAAGAACTATAGTCCATCCTGACACTCCTACCAAAACTCCTATTCCTGCCTTCTTTGAGAAGATTCATGTTCCCTGACAGGTCAAGTCATGCCACTTCTGGCAGGGATGCGTCATCCTGTCTCTTGTGGATTTTGAGGTGCGAAGAAGTTACTTGTTATTTCTTCAGTAGCTATTTAGGGTTGGCTTTAAGAACCTTTCGTGATATCCAGAAGGACTCCACATGACAGAATCTGTCCCAAAAGAGAATTTTTCAAATTCTTATTTTATTAAGAATTCCTACCTTGAGTTCCTCTGTACTTTTTCATACTGGAGTGCTCTCAAATTTCTATTGACCTATTTTCAGTTTATGAATTACTTGCAAATCCCTTTGAAATTAATTATTTATCTTCAAGGACCTTAGGTTTGTCTGTTACCTGATATTTTCCTTCAACTGGTATATTTTCACAAAAAAAATGCTTCATTTGCAATGACAGAAGCAGAGTTTTACAGAATTCACTGCATTGCCATGGGAACAAGTGAGTTCCTTCCAAATCATCATGGCCAAACTAACTCAGATGAAATAGGAACAAGCCCTAACCTTTGCCCATTCTTCAAACATACGTCAAAACTGATTTGTTCTGAATGTTCAAAAAATTGAGAAGGTCCCTGGAATACATAGGTGGATTTCTAAAGTTATTTATATTATTAGAAATGCAAAGAGGCATCTGCTGATTTATCTCTACCTTTTCACACTTAAACACTTAAAAAATATGTGGCTTCCAGGCTGCAAAGAATAATTAACACCTTACCAAGAAAGTTGGGAAGAAAGGATATTCTTTTTGAAAATATTTCCAAATTTCATTTCATATGTCTTTCCTTTTAGTATTTTCCAATACATTTTTATGTTTGTAATAAAATATTAATTTTGATCACTTTCATAAAAATGCCTTTTTTCCTTATTATCAGTAGATCCAATAGAATCTGTGATGTGTGGAACTTTTTTGTGCCTGTTTTTACCCCTTAGATTTTGGCAAAAGATAGAAAAATCTTGCAAAGTTACTGTGGAAGACAGTATAAAGAAAACAAAGGGAGGAAATAGACAAGAAGTAATTTATTTTATATAGTCTATGACTGAAAGATGAGAAATTGAAATAAAAATGTGCAGATTTTTAAAAATCAATATCAAAATTAGAAGACGATTTTTTCCCCCTTATTTTTCCTGACATTGCCTGTAAAGGCAAACAATGTTAGTCTGTGGTGTTTTGCAATGAAAAATGTTATTTTATGACCAAACATATTTTTCACTTAGAAGATTTTGCTGTGCCTTCCTTCTGATTGATTCTTTTCCTACTTTCACTGAGTTTGGAGGTTCCATCCAACAGCCTTGAAATGGTTCGTTCTCCATCACTGAGCAAAGTAACTCTATAATCAAACCTACAGAAAATTATGATATACATCTTTGTATTCACTAATAAGGAGTTTGAAAGTGTTCACTTCAACACAGCTAATAGAAAGTCTGAAGAATTTTGGCCTGTGTAACTAGTTTTGGGGACTTGAATGAATCTGTTTCCACAATTAGAGCATGGACCTTGGATGAAGAACAGCTAGGTTCTGCCTCCATGTAGTTGCTGACTCATGGTGGTAGAAATTAAGTTTAGTTGCAATTTAAGAGTGTTTGAATTTTTGTGTCAGCACTATAATGAATTTTGCCTTTAAGCAAAATCTTAGGAAACTAATCTTAATGTTTCTGTCCCCCATTTTAGCAATGCACCTACATTGAAATAAAAAAATAACATTCATTAAAATTAACACACACTTGCAAAGGATTGGAAGCTTATATAATCAAAAGAAGCTTTAGAATCAGAAATATTTATTTAATGAGGGTAGTTTTAACAAATTCTTTAATAACTTCTCACTAAAATCCCTTAGAAGTTATTAAAGAATACTGCTGTATACGGTTGTTTTGTCTCCTATGACAGATATAGCAACCAAGTTAGAAGGCAGTAGGAAATATTGAGCATAGGTGTGGTTTGGAAAAATGATGGCACTGCTCACAATTTGCACATTAGTCTGATGTTTAGAGACTAGTCAAAGGTCAGAGACTTGGGGTCAGTGATTTACTCAGGTTATAGATCTTCAGCACTCTGTTGAAGGAATATGTGACTATGGGAATGGGGGAAATAGGTGAGAGGTACGTTTAAAATCTTTGGCTGGGGGTACCCTGAGTTTGATCCCTAAATCCCAGCAATGTTTTCCGGTTTGGTCAATGTATTTTATTATAAAATGCACGCAGCATAGTGTGGAAACTAGGGATTCTTACTTACAGTGTAAGGTACAAGTGAAATTATACGGAAGTTGGGCTCTATTGCCTGTGCCTATAACTGCATTTGGGAGAAGTCCAATGTCCAATCCTACATGGGTTTGTTAGGCATGTGCAGAAGATTCAGTCCCTGCTGGGAATTCGACAGATCAGGCTTCTGAGATCCAGGGCCATGTACAAGGTGCAAATTCACCTAGTCCAGGACATATCTGGATATGCTTAGAGGGGAAATGATTGGTGCAGAAGGAATTTTGTAATCAAAGGAGAGGTCCAGTGAGTTTAGGTGACAGCCAAGATCTTTCCTCCCTGCCTCCCTCCCTTCCTTACTTCCTTCCCTGCTTCCACCATCCCTTGATCATCTTAGTGGCCCTTTGTTGGACTCTCTCCAGTATGTTCATGCCTCTCTCCCAGCACTGGACACAGTACTCCCAAGTGTGGCCTCACCTGTGCTGAGTAGAGGGGAAGGTTCACCTCCCTCCATCTGCTGGCAGTACTGCTCCTAATGCAGCCCAGGATACCATTAGCCTTCTTTGCTGGCTCATGTTCAAATTGGTGTCCACCAGGACCACCCAGTTCCTGGTACTTTTGCTTCTATTTGCAGTCAACCTCTCAGTTTGGAATTGCCAGATTCCAGAGCCTCATTTTATTTCTGTATTGTTTTTTTCTACAGTATTTTGTACATTGCTGTGTTCTGATTTTCCAGACTTCTCTCAGCCTTGCTTCTTATTTGCATAATAAGCATGGTTAATCAACCAAGCAACAGCTAGGTACACAACAGGTCGGTTAAGAACATGGACCTGAACAAATCCAACACATACAAGAAAGTGGGAGCATCACCTTACACTATTTACTGCAACTGTGGTGTCCAAGTTATTCATAACAGTATCTACAAAAAGGACCAAACACAGCTTTGCTAAAACAAAGATGTGTCGTAAATATGCCAGCGAGCAGCTACCACTTACTCTCATCTATCTACTACCAGCAGACTTCAAGATATTTTGAATGCATCCATGTCATGAATGCCTTTAGGGACAAAGAATGACTAACAAGGGGATCTTTTATCTCTTTTCTGCTTCTCAGTCTCTGTAAAACCACTCAGCAGTTCAAACATAAGAGAGATCACCCACCTCCTATTTTGTGTAACTAAAGCAGGCACTTCCAAGGAAGTGTTTCTGGTCTGGGACCTGAATTGAATCAAATTTCCATGAAAGAAATGTCTAACCAAAATATTTAGGTATCAGTATTTTTCTCAGAAAAGAACACTTGCCATTATTGTGTTCTCAGAGAATTGAAGTAAGACCTAAATACTTCTCTCTTCTGGCAGAATAAGAAATGGTAGCCTGTGGACTATAAAAGAGAACCTTGAAGACCTACTTCCAGAAAGCATTAATCCTTTATCCAGAGCTGGAATATCAGAAGGATTGTCAAGTAAGATGCAGTGAGAGACAACTTTTAATTTGGGGCTCGTCAAAGGCATGGCAAGGTGGAGAACAAAGAAGGTAAGCAGTAGAACTGACTGTAACTGAGTTCCCATCACACAGCTTCTTCGCTCTGATATTTCTTTTTCTCTTACATCCTAAAAAGTAACTATATCTGAAGTTTCTTATGAAACAAAATAGTCTCAGATAATTCAGCCTCGGTCAACGTAAGAGGACTATTTTAATAAAATAGAAGTGGTTTGATTTTGGCTTTTATTATAGTTTGTTATTTTCTAATTTAGAAAGGAAAGAAAAAACAAAAAGTTCTAAATGAAATATTTCAAATTCAGTGACCTAGGTCTTGTTATTTTAAATTGTTTATATTTTTCTGTGTGAATTTTTGCTACAATAATAACATTCCTTGGGATTTTTTAGATTCCACTGAACCAGTAATTTAAAATTGCCCCTTCAGAAAATTATTGACAACAGTCTCAAATAATGGGCATTTTTTCACCTTTCATCTCTCATAGCTTTCAGCAATTAGCCATCTTAAGACCTTACAAAAAGAAACATAAGTTTATGAAAAGCCTCTTCATTAATATTTTGAGTCGAATATGTCAAGTTCTTTCTAGGTAAAACCTACTATTCTAGTACATTCAAAGAAAAAAACATTATATAAACATATAATGAGAGCAGCTAATTTACAATCTATTATTGATGCCAAATGATTGGAAAAAAAAAATCTTTTTCCATAAAAAAGTATTCTTTTTCTCCCCTCTTCCCTTTTTACTACCTTTCCGTAACAAGCTGTTGACTTCTCTTTTGTATACTGCAATGAGGAGAAAAGCCTATCAGCTCATCAACAAATTTCCTCTCAGTTTTTTGATGGAATAGTCACACTAGTTCTTCTTCCTTTCCTGTAAGATTTCGCTCAGTCTTTTCCAGTTCAAAAGACCCAGGTGAGCAGATCAAAACAAACAATTATTTCTTTATCCCTTGTTTAAAATAAGCCCTGGCAGACTCAGCTGCTTCCTCCAAAGCTGTTTCAGCTGTAGGAGAGGTGATAAAAGTGTAGGTAGTTGTTTAAAGAGACTGCTCCCCTGCTTTCATATTAGTAACATCTGAAATTAGAAATGTTAAAAAATGAGAAAAGCAGGTAGCTGTGTGATACGTTAATTTTTCTTGCTTGATATTGTTATACTAGCTACCATCCTTCTGTACTTTTGCTGAAAAGTTGTTTCCTTAATGATGCACAATAGATTGTATTGATTACTTCTAATATACAGAAGGATATTCCAGAGACCTTGTCAATTGTCTATACTGCAAAAATCTTAGCTCAGCTGTTGGCTAGAACAAGCCTTATTTCAGCTTAAGTACTCAAACTGTAACAGGTGTCGTAACTAAAATCACTTCTTCAGTATGAGATATGCCTAAAGAAAAAGGTATATTAAGTGCTTCTGTTATGATACAAAGCTCAAAGAACAAATATAGTCATGTTCCAAACCTATAGTAAATAAAATATCTTTCAAATTTAATGTATGGAAACAATCAATGTACGTACTTTCATTGGTCTTCAAAATATTTTTTAGACCCACAATCATACACTGACATTGAATATTAAGATCAAACCTCCCTAGTCTGTATCAGAATCTCTCTTCTTTTCCTACTTATTCTTTCTCATGATTTGTATATTGATTTGCATTTGACACATTGTGCTGGTTTGAGGTAAAACAACACCAATTTTCTGTTCAGTAATTTTACTTTTTAGCTAAGCTTCTTCTAATTAACTGAACTCTGAGATTAATGGCATATTGTGGAGACACTGTTCGTTCTCAGAGCGATAAGACCTGATTGTAATTTATGCGAAGGAATGGGATGCAGAGAGGCTCCTGCTTGTACTTACTGCTATAACAACCAAGGCCAGACAACTTTGGTGTGTGAGACGTTGGAGGGTCGGAAGTGGAAAAGCATAGAGGGGTCGTGCCTGTGGGGAGGAGCGGACAGGACAGGTGACCCAAAACTGGCCAACAGGGTATTCCATCCCATCTGCCTCATGCTCAGTATAAAAGCTGAGAGATCAAAGGGTCAGCCCTCTTTCCTCAATGGCCAGCATCCAAGGAGGACTCTCTCTGTTCATATACCTTCGATTCCAACCCGTGCATTCCTGAATCCAGATCTGGAGTCCAGCTCCTGTCCATCACTGAGTCTAGTCTGGGACTTTCCCAGTGCCTGCCAGTGATGTAATCATAATCCTGGGAGTTTGATAGGGTTTTGTATATATTTTATATATTTAATTTAAAAATATTATTTTATTAATTTATTAATATTTTAATTAAAGGAGTTTAATTTTTTCTAAATTCGTGTCTCTCTCTCTCTCTCCCTCCTCTCCTTGGAGAGAGAGATGGGGGAGAGTATCTGTTGTTCATTTCAGTGGCCAGTCTGGCCCAAACAACAATGCACGTCTCTTCAATTCTGTTATAGTAGTGATCTTCCAGCAGTATTTTCTATCCGTATACCCCTTCTCTGATTTTGGTGCCCGCATTTCAGTTTCCTTTCTTTGTGTTGACTTCAGCACCAATGCTGATGACCTGTACAGACTAGAAATCTTGTATTTCCTTTTCGTAATTCTTTTGACTTGATTTATTGATTCATCTTCAACATTCACTGAAAGAACTGTGCACTTGATTTGTTTTTTACTGTGCACTGTAACGCACTCAGATACCTTTGTTATAAAGAGTTGCCGAAACAGCATTACATGTACCCGAAAAGCAGAAAACTGCCTTGCTGTGGCTCTGCAAATGGAGTGCTGGATTGCTTAAAATGTGACTGCTAAACAGCTGGACAACAGCCTAATAGGCAAGATGCCTGCAAAACTCCACAAAGCTAATGAAAGTCTGCAACTGGGGTGGTGTCACTTCATGACGTAAATGTATATGCTAAGAGATGCCTTATAGGTGAACTGGTATATAGCGATTATTTGATTCAAACTTTTTTAGCATATGGTTAATTAGATGCACAGCAGATTGATGATAACTGAAAGGCAGATAATAACTAAAACCAGAACTGAGTTAAGATTGAAAATTGGTATCTTTTGGGATCTCTGGAATTGGGCTGCTGAATGGATTCGCAACTGAGAGTTCACTGAAGACATTTTTTGCTTGATCCTTACTGAAGGCTCGAACAAAGGAATTTTAGATTGCAAATCCAATCTTGAGATAAGCCAGTGTTTAAAAAGGACTGAGATATTTGGTATTCTTGGTTGACAGGAGAAGCAGGCTCTGGAGCAGTCGGCCTGGTTGGTAGACTGGCAAATCCTGAAAAAGCTGAGAGCGGTCTTTGAAGTGTCGCTTTTCACAGTGGCAGAGATCTACAGTAGCTGGCCTTGAAGTAACCAGCGATGGTTGGTTCCTTATCTGATTATTGTGTCTTCTTTTACCACATCACTCTTTAGCTCCTCACTTATTATAACTGCATTAAAAGTAAAATGCTGATTCTAGGCTCTACAAACTGTGGAGAGTGCTGGGCCCCTTCAAGGATAAATCACTGCAGTCTTTGGAGACACCCACCTAGAGAGTCATTCTCTTGAGGCCAGGTGACTTAGACCTGGTAACCAATTTTAAGATACCTAAATCAGATGAGATAAATTCCATGTTCCATATTTTTGTGGTTTACAGTATATCAGAACTGATGATGTCTCATTCACACTTTTTACTGTCTGCCACTGAAAGTAGTTAGACTAGCTGCCTTGAATTTCTCTCAGGAATTAGTCTTCTGCTTCATTCTGTGTAATGACAACCTCTTTCTAAAGTTTTGTTCCTCCAGTCTCACATTCCTGAAAAATCAGTTATGCTCAACAAAGTTGACTATGATCTTAGTCTAAAATTACGTTCTCTTTTGTCTTCTGTGTCTGTTTTGAGGTTGTGTCTCTTTCATTACACATTCAGAATGCTTTTGAGAGGATCCTTCTCATTCAGATTTCTGTGCAAGCTCCCTTAGGTTATTCTTCAAAGTCACATATTCTGTGACTTTAAAGGACAAAACTGGGACTTCTAATGATTATAGATAGTGATAAAGCATATATTCAAGGACCAGAATTTCATTGTAATTTTCCCCTTGGATTTTGTTACTAAATTGGGGAATATAAGATCTTACTAAACCATTTGCTTGCACAGTTTATTTTGAATGGGTTTAATACAGCTGTTTGTGGTTGATCTGTGTAGACCAACATTAAATCTATGTCAATGGAAATGTCTTTTTGAAACAAAGAAATCTTCATGAGAACTTTTCTGTTTATGTTCAAGCTTTCCTATAAACCAAAAAAAAATCTAAGAATCAGATTTAGGTTAGATGTCAGGATTAATTAAGGAAAAGTTGTAAAGAATTTGAATTCTCACATTAAAGGTCCATTAATATATTGGTGAATCACTTTTTTGCACATTATATCTAGAAGTGAAATGACCTATAAATTTATTTTTGAACCTACTCAAGAGTACTTATACACTTTTAGAAAATTTATCTGTCCCTTAACAGTGGGCTCTTTGGAAAAGATATTATATTTCATGTTTCAGTCAAAGAATAACTATCACATGAGAAGATGAGAACAACTATTTTATGTCAGAAAAAATGTCACTATCCTTTCTCCAGCAGTGGTTGGCTCTGTGTGTGCCAGCATTGACTGAGTGTGGGGAAGGAATGTACAAAACTGGGTAAGTATCGAGTAGTCTTCTGCAGTTTTGGAGCAACCCTCCCAGAAGTTGTATCTGTGTCATCCCAACCCAAAAGGATGGCCTATACTCTACAAACATCTCCAGGTTCTTTGAATGTTCTTAGAAGGACTATTTTTAAATGTAACAGTTCGAATCTTTTCCATGTAGATTATAGGAGACTTTTGATTGCAAAGTTAAGCTTCCTGACTTGTTCAGTGGACACGTAGGGATAAAACATGGTGATGAAATCTTTCATGACTAAAATTCCATTTGGCTTTAATTAAATCACAGTAAGGATACAATTACCATTAATTATGACTAGGAGAAGTCTTCATTGCATATCACAGTGGTCAATTTTATATCCAGCTGTCTCCTTCTTGATCTTCTCATGCTTATGACAAAAGCATGAGGACTTTACCTCAGGGCTATACTTCAGTATTTGTACAGTGACTTGTCCATATTAGGATATAATTCTTATTAGGATTCCTAGATCCTGCCCCAACAAAAAATATAGATATTAACAACTGCAGTCAGAAAACTAAGAAGCTAATTTTCACCGATTCCTCCCCTCACACTCTCTTTATCCTTTTATTTGAGCACTTTCTTTCTCTTGCTAATAGAAGCCAGCATTTATTTTAAAGGATGCTAGCAGATGTGCAGATTATACTTCAAAAATTCCTGTTCCTGTCAGTTGATAGAATTTTGTTATCATTTCAGATATTGGCATACTTTATTTATGATGACAGCTTTCCTATCTGTGTCAGGGCCAACAGAGAAGTATTTCTGTTTTATGCTTTCTGCATAAGATAGTATGACAGCCACAATGCTCTGAAACATCCACAGGTGCAGTTTACTGATGTCTCACTGCATTAGAAAGACCAAATAATAAAATTTAAAAGCATATGTGAACAGCACTGAATCTCATATGTTTTCAGAAATTATTTTAAAAAATCAGTCAGCCAGTGTTCAGGCAACATGTTTTTTAAACATCTCCTTGCTTTTGAGATCACTTCTGATCCCTTCCTTGGCCACAGGCAGAAGTGTTTTGGTGCTAAATGCCAAGTAACGGGAGCATTGATTTCCTCATTTTGATAACTTCCAGTTCCCAACAATGCAGATGTTGTCCACTAGTAAGTCAATGGAGACGATGCAGACTATTACTGTGCATTTTGGCAGTCTATGAATGCAGAGTGGCTAGATGTTCTCCCTTAAAGCAGAAGTTACATTAGTGGGTGCACTTATTATGCAATGTATTTAAAGGAAAATTTTGCACTTATTTTTTCATTATTTTTTTTAAATAAACGTTATTCAGTGTCAAAATCAACACTGACCAATAGTTAAAGCTTCACTAGGACTGACAAAAAGTATTATTTCTCCCAACTTCAAATATTAAGTCACACACAAACTTTTGTCTTGTAACAGTGATTTTTTTTCTGATAAAAATGACTTTCCCTTCATTTAGAAAATAGATCTACTTTGTGGTACAACATATCTCTACAAAGATACAATGACTTTGAAGAGATTTTTTCCTTTTCTCAAGTTTTAAACACAATACCTGCCTCTTTCCTTGTTCCTTGGCAAAGGACTAGATAAAAGGCATTGATGAAAAAACTAAAGAATACTTGAAGAATATGCTAGCTAGTGTTCATATAGGTGACCTGAATAAAATGAAACCTGTAAAACAGACACTATTGTTACTGCAGAGGTAGTGAAGTAAAATACTAGACTAGTTATCTTAAGATTTCTATTAATGCTTTGCCTGTTTTTTCTTAAATTTGACTGTTAGGCAGCTATATATGATGAAGAATACGTAAGACATAAAGAGATATAACAATGAGGGAGATTTGAAATCATACTCAGTTATCAAAAATGTGTGAAATTACTGAAAACACTGATATTTAACAACTATATTGATATTAAAGGATTTGTTATCTAGAAAAATCAAGAAAGAGGAGATACAGATCACCAAGAAGTGATCTACAGAAGAAAATACAAATGTACTGTGAAATATTCACCATTTGATTTAATATAAAAAGAACTGTTTATACATCTGTGAAAGAGTGGGGAGGAGAAAACTTTGGTTAGTATGACATTTACCAGCATATTCCACCAAAGTTATCAGTCATACTTACAATAGGTGCTAGTATAGATTTCTTAAAGAATATAAACCAAGGTGAATGTATTTATCTCTCTCCATTAGTTAGAGATGCAGCTACTCAACAAGGTTTGTCCTAGACAACTACTGGATATCTACCTACTGAATACCTAAAACGAGATAAGGTAGCCCTCACCCTTTGCTAGACACAGGGGAAATTATAATGTTTTTAATTGATAGGGTTCTCAAATAAGAAATTGTAATAAAGTTTTGTGTTTGAGTTTGCACACAAATAACACAACAGAGGATTAAGAGAACCACAGTGTACTTAACAAGAACAATATAGGTTATTAGTTATTAGGATATTACTAACAAAACAGAAGTGTTTAGTTACGATTTGAAAAAACAGCAAAAAATGGAATTCCCTTGTACAGCTAATATATGTATCAAAAAATTCTCTCCTATATTGCAGAGTTAGATCTCATACTGCAAAATTGTTTCTGAAATACAATAAAAGTCTTAAGACCACAGACAGAGAAAGTGTCTGAGAATGTTGGGAGTATCTGGACTGACAAGCAGATAAATATATTTTATTACTTCTTATAGAATTCTTGAGCGTTACATCCAAAACTGATACAAAAAAATGACTCCTTTCCACTTCTCTCAAATCTCTAATGTGAATTTTAGCTGGTTTTTTTTTTTCCTGATCAAATTAATCTTCATCAGAATTATTTAAAGCATAGTTCATTTAATATTTGTTACTGCTACAATTACATAAATGCTGCTATGGTCATGGTGTTGTCTGGACCTGTGAGTGAGGATACATGGAGCTATTGCAGACATCATGTAAGCAGTTAGAAAAATGATTTTATTCTACAAAACAGGAAGCGATGGAATAGTAGAAGGAAGAAGTTAAGAAAGACAAATATAACACTAACTAAGGAAGATGAGAACTCAAAAATTGGTGAAGTCAGGAAAGCTCACTGAGGTCTTTAGAGTTTTCCTTACATCACTGGAAAAGTACTGTGGTGTCACCACTCTATGGAGAGCACAATTGCGGGTGATTTCTCTTGCTGAGGAGTTGTAAGACTTGGTAAAACCTCCAGGGGGGTGTGCAGGTGGATAAGATAGTACATGGGCTTGATTAAGCAGGTTGCCTGGCTGGTTTACAGTGTCAGGATAATAAAAAGCAGCAAGAGCAGAAACAGGAGACTAGCTTGAATTTCATAGGCTCATAGAATCATAGAATGGTTTAGGTTGGAGGGGACCTTAAAGATCATCTAGTTCCAACCCCCCTGCCATGGGCAAGGCCACATCCCACTGCACCTGGTTGCTCAAAGCCTCATCCATCTTGGTCTTGAACACTTCCAGGGATGGGGCCTCCACAGCTTCCCTGGGCAACCTGTTCCAGTGTCTCACTACCCTCACAGTAAAGAATTTCTTCCTGAAATTTCCAGTAATTTATTACCTTGGGTGACATACATTGGTCACGAAGGCTCGTTCTTCTCATCGGTAAATATTTAAATGTAATGGTTGCTGTTGACAGTGAATGGATGTTCTAAACCTCTGCGTAACTAGAGCTGCGTGAGAAAGTTGAACTCCACTGTTGAGCTGTCTGCCTGGACTTAGTTGTAGATACTAAAATTGCATGTCTGCTCATGTTTTTGTAGATAAGGGAATAATTCTATCAGTCACCATTGCTGTAATAAAAGCCAAAACATATAAAAGCCAGCAACACAGCTCATTCCCTCATCCTGAATCTTCTGCATAACAAATTAATGGCAGTGCACATGAAAAATTAGAAATGCTTCAAACCTGAAGATTCATTTGTTTGGACAAATGGGATTGACTGCACTGAAGTAGATTGCAACACTGGAATTGTATTTGAGTAACTAGACTATTACTGCTATTGCTATTACAGTTACTACTGTTACTACAGCAGCTGAGCTGAGGTCAATGATAGGCCAGCAAAGAACAAGTCCTACTATGTAAAATTTAAAAATTATATAGATATGACAGTGAAGGTTTTTAGCCGGGAAAAAAAAATAATCAGGAAATCGAATTGCCCAATATCAGGAGGATAACAGTTAAGCTAGTAATGAAATCCCCACTTCTTTACTATGAATCTATTAAACTACAAAACTTCTCCAGAAAACTAGACTTTTATCTTTTTTGTCATATGCTTTTGAGAATAAAGTACTGAAAAGAGAACTTTTACATAAACTGCTCTGATTCTAACCCTGGATATTAAGCAGCTCATTGTAGTAATTAATTTGAATTTATAACTAGTGGATGTTGATACTTGTTTCCTGAAAAGCAGTACGTTTCATGTTCAACTTCACCTACATCTGGTATAAGAAAAGCATGACACTACTTTTGCAACATTATGAAAAAAATATGAATTCTTCTAGTATGATCAAAACTCCCATATGTATATATATATATGTATATATGAGAGATAGAATTCAATACAAGATGGTATTTTTTTTTACAGCTATTCTCTGACTGGTACAGTATATTACCTGAATGTACATTTGTCTGTGTAAATATGCTTTAACATCTAAGAAGCATATGATTCAACATACTTTAAAATGAAAAATGTTTGCTCTGATTTTTTCAGTCTCCTGTTCACAAACATAGAGCATTGCATACAATTGTAGAAAAATATGGCCCTGAGTTTTATCTCATTTATACATATACAAACAGGTAATAACTCCTGTGTAGTCAGGTGAGTTATGCATGTATAAAAATGTCTAAATGATAGGAAGATACATCTTTAGAGCTCTATGAATATTTATTGAAGATCTAAATTTAAACAGGATGAAAATAAATATATCTTTGTACATGGACATGGATGGTTTTTACCTTCATTATTAAGGACATCAACTGAAGAGTGAAGAGTGAAAGGAAAAGGAGTAAGAATCTCTGTTCTTTTAGATTAAACTTTCTTATATTTGAAATGTAATTTGTGAAAACTGTTCTTCCCTACGTTTCCATGAAGTATGAATGTCACACTTCCTAGGAGTTCAGTGGGGCAGAGGAATGTAAGAGTGAAGTTCTCAATCATTTCTAAACATTAAATTAACCACAATATCATCATCTTTCACATCTTGTTCCTGTCTCCTCTTATGCCTGTAAGTTGGGGAATTTCTTGATGAAGCACTTGTTCACAACCCTTTGTGGGCTGCTCAGCTCCACAGAAGCTGGTTTCTCTTCCTGGAAGTGAACAATTCTTGGCTGCCTTGGGTCACCTGTGAGGAGTTGTACGCAACAGTAGTCCTTAAATCAATGTGATTACAAGTTCACTGAAGAGAGTTCTGAAAAGACAAAGCAACATTTTGTCTCTGACACATCATAAGAACATTTTGCAAAGCCCTGTGGGAGACGTTTTGTGCTTAAATTTGTAGAAATTGATATCCTACATTATTAGAACTGAGAGACATGTCAATGGAAAACTGAAAGGCAATTTGATTATCAAACCTGGACCTCATGGCAATCCAATCATATTTTTTTTTCAAGTATCTTTCCCC
>VYXH01002576.1:28853-42930 GCA_013397275.1 Burhinus bistriatus | reverse complement strand
CCCCCCCCCAGCTCTCCCTCTCTAAGAAGTGTTTGAGTCTGAGGTATTAGAGTTCATCCCAAGTTAATACTGTGAAGTGTTTACTTAGGATGATACATAGAGGAAATGCCAGAGCCTGTCTTCCTACTGCAGGACTATTGCCTATTAACAACTTCTGAGTCTTTATAGACTCTAAGAGTTTCCTTTGTCTTCCTGTCTGTAAAGGGAAGATGTGGAAGTAGATGGATGCGGACAGACATGAGCTTCTCGGGCTATGCTGCAAGTTGGATGAATATAAGTCAAATATCCTCTGGAAATTCAGTGCAAAGTGCAGACCGTAACATTCTGCTTTTTAGAAAGCCATACTTAAAATAGGTTTTTAGACACTATCAGATAATTGACTTTTGAAATATTTTCAGTATTCCAGATGAATCTCCTTTATATTTTAATTGATCCTAAAGGTAGGTGGGGTGTGTTTTTCTTAATTCCTTCTTCTTCATTTTATTTTGCTATGAAATATGCATTATTGACAGGCTGTCTTTTATGATGACATTTAACAGGAAGGGTTCAAGTAAAGGAAGACTTACCCTAAATATTCACTTCCTCCTCAGGTCTTTATTTAATTTTTGTATGAATTTTTTTAGCATTTAGGTCAGCGTTTTCCATGCCCTCCCCTTTATAAATAAACAGGGAAAACTGACAGGCAGCAAAATTGAAACAGATAAAACAAAATACTTCTAAAAATAATACGCTGTCAGATTGTAGGATTTGTTTCTCTGGTTCAGGAGGAGATAAACAACTTAAACACTTACTATTAGAACTGTGCATTTAAATAACCCACATTGATTAATTTCACTTGGACTCGTCTAGGCTCTCAGTCTTGTGACGACCTGCCATGCAAAACCTTTAAAATATTTTATAAATAATTTTTAATGTAGCAATGTAATTAAAAAAAAGATGCTAAAGTGGAGATATACACTGAATCTAGAAGGCTTGTCACAGTAATGTGTTCATTTAAATTTTGATTTGATCACTTCTTCCTTCTAGATTATTGTAAAGAATGTTGTTGCTATGTTTTCTCCCTTAATTTGCAGCCGAAAAAAACATGTCCAGTTCGTGAGAGGGGTTAGTCTTTCTGCAGAGTTAATAATTAGGGAACCAACATCTACATCATTGTTCATGGATGTTGAAAATATAATAGCTATTCCAGATTGGCAATTTGATTGCTGTAACTGTAATGCATTATAGTCATTTAAATTATTAATATTATGACCATCATGCCATTTTGTTGCAGAAAATGAATTAATTTGGTCACTTTCACTTCTTTTTTAAAAAATATCTGACAATATTGAAGGTTTTAATCTAATACAGTTCGCATCAAATCAAAATTCATTTTAAGACAGCTTGCATTGACTTTCAAAGAACTGTGAAATAATATACAATCCTTTGCTCATGGGTCTATAAAATAAGTTAATATAAAGAAAGTAGGTGTCAGGATATGGAGAAAGAAGATATTTTTCCGTCGTCTCTATAATAGTACTCGCTAGGAGCCCTGGTAATAAACAAGAGAAATAAGAAGTACTCATTTATGAAACAATATCTGATTGGGTGGATATTACTGAAATGTGGAAAGGTGTTTCACACGGCTCGAATGTTAACATTGCTGGTGACATCTTGGAAAAGAAAGACAATGTGGGCAGAAGAAACTGCAGCAAAGGTATTCTCTCTGTCAAAATAATTGACAGTTTAACGGGACAGGAAGCAGAAAATGTACTAAATAGTGTTAAGACTGATAAAACACAGAAGGACATATTGATTAAAATTAGTTTAGACAATAAATTAATATGTTAGAGGGAATAAACACATTTTCAACAATTCTTACATGACATCTGTGGAGAAAAGTTGCTTGATCATAGCAGAGTTTGATTTGTGAGAGGAGAATTTGATCCAGGAAATCTTTAACTGTAGGTTTTATTTTGTGTTTATCAGAAGCAATTTGAATTTCTAAGGAATGAAATCAATAGGTTTCTGAAGGACAAACTGCTGAAACAAGCTCAGAGTAATTCTATAGTAGATCTATGAGGAGGACGATCTTTAGACTAAAATCTGAGAGCTGATATGGACAGTCAAGATCCAGCTTTTTTTGCTATAGTTATACAGTATATTAGTTCTGGCCGATAATACTCACATTCTTTTGAATGGTCAGTTTTGCAAACTGAAAAGAATAAGCAAAATCGGGAAAGAAAAAGAAAATCAGGTATACTCGTGTGAATGTTAATTGGACATTGCATGCAGAAGCAGTAAATGATGAACCTTTGCCCCAGAGCACAATTCTGCAATCACAAAAGCTATCTTTGACTAAAAATAATCAAGCTTAACAAAAAAGGTGAAAATAATAATTGAATTGGTTTTAAAAGGAAAGCAGAGAATTTTTGAAGACAATGGGAATAAATCAGTAGGTTACAATGCAGACCATGGATGAGAAAAGGTCAGCATGAAAGCCTTACGATGTAAATGGGTAAGGATGTGATCTGATGAAGAAACAGAGGAAGGAACAGTGGCATGCACAGGGCTCATAATAACAAGATGCCATCGGCTGGCCTTAAGGCCTTTATCTTTAAAAATTCTGAGGACTTCCTATCCTTGCACCCTTCTCACTGGCTTCTTCACAAATACAGTGAGAAGGAATGTTTAAATATATCAGGACAGCATGAAATCTCTTATGCAGGTGTGAATCCAGGAAAAAGATGTTAAATCATGTCTCACAATGGAAGAAAGTCTGAAATATTCACCAGCTACCTCTCTACAGTTTTTTTTAGGAAGCAAGATAAGATATCTACTGGAAAAACTTAGAAATACCCTGATGAAATAGATTTATATGTCTTCTATTTAACAGACTTACCTGGCTCATGCTTATATCTGAGAAATTATTATAATGAAATATTTTTTTCTTCTGCCAGTGGTTAAGAGTAATATCAGGCCACAACTATCACATTTAA
The DNA here is from genome assembly GCA_013397275.1 of Burhinus bistriatus. Taxonomy (NCBI): domain Eukaryota; kingdom Metazoa; phylum Chordata; class Aves; order Charadriiformes; family Burhinidae; genus Burhinus; species Burhinus bistriatus. Next base: position 39,952 of record VYXH01002576.1, on the reverse strand, counting down.
AGATTATATTCTCAGGACTAGACCACTTGTGTCTGAATTTCTTTGAAAAAGGTCAGTGGAGTTCTTAAAGTCTTGGCACTTATTTCTGACAAATATTGGAAGACAGAATATTCCAGGACACAAATAATCACTCATCAATAATTGAAAAATACAGAAAATAGCATTTCCTGGGAAGTGTTAAAATGGTCAGCATGAAATTAGCACTGGAAAAACCATAGAGGAGTTGATATTGATATGATCAATAAAGAATTAAAGGAGGTTAATGTATTTAACACCAGGAAATATTGGTTTAATGAAATTAGGTCTTTTTGAGAAAATTTGATATTGCTTTTGATGCGATTATATGTACAGCTGATGAAAGTAACTGTATTGACATAACAAATTTACTGTGGTAAAATATTTGATTTAATTAAACATAATGAAAATTAGTGCTATACAAAATCAGTGTAGTCCATATTGAAGAGTTAAAAAATTGGTAAAATGATAAATCCCACAGAGTAACTGTAACATACTGTCAGAGGAAAGTCTCTAGTAAAAAATTTGCAGAGATCCTGTTTGCTGTTGAATCCTATTCCACATTTTAATCAGTTCTGTGGACAAAACTGTAAAATAATTACAGATAGATTCGCACAAAGACACGGATTTGGTAACCTACCTTCTTGCTATTCACTTTGGGCTCTAGCCAGCATTTCTCAGAGTTCAGGACATGATCCACTTCTATCTTATGACTGAAACCTACTGAGAACTGAAGCAAACAGGAACTTCATGATGAAGGGACAGAGTGTACCATCAGCAAGTGTCCTGGTTTGAGGTAAAACAGGACCAATTTTGTTCAGTAACTTTACTTTTTAGCTAAGCCTCTTCTAACTACTGAAATTAACAGCATGTTGTGCAGAAAACTGTTCACTCTCAGAGTGATAAGACCCATGTTTATAATTGATGCCAAGGAACGGTATGCAGAGAGGCTCTTGCTTATCCTTATTGCTATAACAACCAAGGCCAACCAGCTTTGTTACTTGCCCCGTTGGAGGGTCGGAAGCGGAAAAGCGTAGAGGGGTCACACCTGCGGGAAGGAGCGGACAGGACAGGTGACCCAAAACTGACCAACAGGGTATTCCATCCCATCTACCTCATGCTCAGTATAAAAGCTGAGGGATCAAAGGGTCAGCCCTCTTTCTTCAATNGATCAAGGTGCGAGTGTGGGATGAAGATGATGACATCAAGTCTCGCGTCAAGCAGAGACTGAAACGCGAGTCGGATGATTTCCTGGGGCAGACAATCATTGAAGTCCGTACTCTGAGCGGAGAAATGGATGTGTGGTACAACCTTGGTGAGCAAGGCTTTGTAATTGAAAACATGTCACGTGTTACTTTAGGAATATGCCAGAACACTTGGGTGCCCTCTACTCTGCCCTGGTGAGGCCACACCTGACGTACTGTGTCCAGTTCTGGGCTCCCCAGTTCAAGAAGGACAGGGAACTGCTGGAGAGGGTACAGCAGAGGGCTACAAAGATGATTAGGGGACTGGAACATCTTTCTTATGAGGAAAGGCTGAGGGACTTGGGTCTCTTTAGTCTGGAGAAGAGAAGACTGAGAGGGGATCTCAACAATGCTTATAAATACTTAAAGGGAGGGTGCCAGGAGGACGGGACCAGTCTTTTTGCAGTGGTGCCCAGTGATATGACAAGAGGTAATGGGCACAAACTTGAACATAGGAAGTTCCATCTAAACATGAGGAGGAACTTTTTTACTTTGAGGGTGGCAGAGCACTGGAACAGGCTGCCCAGAGATGTGGTGGAGTCTCTGACTCTGGAGACATTCCAAACCCTCCTGGAGACCATCCTGTGCAACCTGCTCTAGGTGACCCTGCTCTGGCAGGGGGGTTGGACTAGCTAATCTCCAGAGGTCCCTTCCAACCCCTGTGATTCTGTGATTCTGTGATTCATCACCTATGTTATTTGGAGCAGTATCTGGCCCTACTGCTGTGAATGTCCTTAAAGAGAGTCTAATTGCTCCTGGTTACCATGGTATCATACAGTAGTTACCAAGGTGGGCCACTTCAGATTTTTGAAGTAATTGTCCAAATAAAAGTTAGAAACCGTGGCACATCCATGGCAGGTGCAAGGGGACAGGGAAGAGAACATGAACAAAAGTCAGAAAGCTTGTGGTTTAAGATAAAAACAGTCCAATAGGTGAAGGAAAGAGGAAAAAAAAAAACAGGTGAGGCAAAAGTCACTCACTACCTCCCACAAGAAGATCGAAGCCCAGCCGGTCTCTGAGCAATGACCACCCTGAAATCCAAATTTCCCCATTTCTTCTTATCATAGAATCATAGAATGGTTAGAGTTGGAAGGGACCTTAAAGATCACCTAGTTCCAACCCCTCTCATCATGGGCAGGGACACCTCCTACTAGACTAGGTTGCTCAAAACCCCATTCAGCCCGGCCTTGAACACTTCCACAACTTCTCTGGGCAACCTGTGCTGGTGTCTCATCACACACACAGTAAAGAATTTCTTCCTAATATCTAATCTAAATCTACACTCTTTCAGTTTAAAACTGTTACTCCACATTCTATCACTACACTCCCTGATAAAGAGTCTCTCCCCGGTAAAGAGTCTCTCCCCATCTTTCCTGTAGGCCCTCCTTTATGTACTCTCCAGGAGCCTTCTCTTCTTCAGGCTGAACAACTGCACTCTCCCAATCTGTCTTCATAGGAGACATGCTCCAGCCCTCTGATCATCTTCATGGCCCTCCTTTGGACTTGCTCCAACAGGTCCATGTCTTTCTTATGTGGGGGCTCCAGAGCTGGATGCAGTACTCCAGGTGGGGTCACACCAGAATGGAATAGGAGGACAGAACCACTTTCCTTGACCTGCTGGCCTGATGTCTCCAGGCCCTTTTCCCTCTACCTCAGCTTTTTATTTCTGAGCAGAGTATTATATGGTATGGAATATCTCTCCGCCTACTCTGGGTCAGCTGTCCCAGCACTGTACCCTCTCAACTTCTTGCCCACCCCCAACCTACTTGTGGGGTGGCAGAGTGGGAAAAAGACAATGCGGTGACAATGTACAAACACTGTTCAATAGCCGAAACATTGGTATGTTATCAGCACTGTTTTAGCCATAAATCTGAAACACAGCACTGTGCAGGTTGCTAAGAAGAAACCTAACTCCATCCTAGCCGGAGCCTGTACAGAAATAAAACACCTTAGACTTATCACGCAACAGAAGCACCCCTTATTCCCTGTATCTATCCACAAGTTTATCCATGAGTAGCAACGTATAGTTATCAGGAGTAAGTTTTGCAATTCTCCCAACACACAAAAGTCTGTAAGACATCATGGCATAGTGAATCCAAGGCATCAATATCAGCTCATCTAAGCTGTTACATTACTTACCATATGGTCTGCAAAATACTAAATATGTTTATGCTAAAACAGTGATTCATGTATGCTAAATCCGCAACCAGAAATTTGAATACACTCCCTGCGTCACCACAGAAATGCTAAATACTTAGGGCTGGCAGTTCATTTACTGTCTTATCTTGACACAACGGTCATTGCAGGTCCACGACCTCCTGCTCCTTTTACATTTCCTACTGCAGGACCCACTGATGCAAAGTGGTGTTTCAGATACCAGTGACACTTCACTCCTGCTGGCTACAGCAGAAAGAGAAGTTGTTGAGCATTTTTCTGGGAATGCTAAAGCTAAAAAGTCAGTGAAAATATCACCACTTCAGGAATAAACCATTACTTTCCTCTTTCAGGAACTTCAGTGTATGAGGCAAGTAGTGAATGGAACTGTGGTACTGCATCGCATCCTCCTCCACTCTGACTTAATAAAAAAATAGGAACAGTTGCAGAGCAGTGAAGAAATCCATCACCAGCTAATAATCGATGTGTCTCACCAGAGGCACGAGGAAACACATGTTCTGATTCTTCCATGTTCTGCAAACAAGTACAAAATGATGGTGTATGTTTCTAACTATTTTATTGCAAATCTGTCTTTCTGCTTTAATGCAGGGTTAAGTCCTCACAGATGCCTTCTTGACTGGCCAGAAAAGATCAAGTCAGATGACATAAAGGATGGGAAATATCTTACTTAATTTTAGATCTCTACAGTGTGGGTATTGACAGCTGATCTACCTTCCCTTCATAGACAATGGAGAAATACACGCACTCTGAAAGTGCAGTTCACCTGACCTATTTTAGACATCTGTTTTAATGAAATGAAGTACTGAAGTTATGAAACACAAGACGACTGAAAGTTATGAAACTTCAGTGACCATGATGATTAAATTTCCATCAAGAAATCTATACTTCCCAATACATCAGGAGCTTAGAGTGACTAAGTCAGACATAGTCAGATCAATCCCACTGGATACGTTATAGCCAAAATACTGTTCAATTACTGGTTTCAACAGGTATCTATTAAGACTTATCAAATATCATTTATTTGCAAAGATATATTTTTTTAAACCATTCTACTTTGTGTGTATTAAGAACACATAAAAAAGTTTAATGTAAGAAAGTGACCTCATCCTGCTCCAATCTGATATTGTATATGCTATGTTTCATCTGATGACATACTGGATCCAAATCTATACCTTATCATATACATGTGATTTTGCTAGCTGTTTCTAATTAAATATTTTCCACTTTGTTTTGGTTCAAATCTGGCATCAGCTGTCACCAGAAATCTTTAGATACCTGTAGATTTCAAATTATCCTGTTTTAGAACATATTACAGTCAAATAATATTAGTGCATTACAGATAGACATGGTCATGCTGAGGTATCAAGCAATCTCATTGGTTATTAATTAAGCTAGATGAAAATAAACTTCATGCAAGCTTCTCACAACACCTTGATCTCAAAAGCGTATGTACATGACATATTATTTATTGCTTGTATTTTAACGTTACTGCACCACTGTTTGCTCTTATGGGACAGCTTGTGGCTTTGGGGAAGTGGGAAGACAGAGAGAGAAAAAAAACCTCAGTCATCGGGGGCTACATTGCAGTTGAGGCAGATCAATATTAAATGAACATTTGAGAATCCAAAAAATTTCTTCAAGTAACGAAAATAGGTTGCAATGTTGAGATGGTTAGACAGGTGGCAAACTGAGACTACTATTTTATGCAAAAATATCTAGTTACACAGTTAGTTCTGTTACTATCTAGTTACTATCATGTTTTCTGCTCTTCTCTTCAGTTCATCCAAGGTATCTGTGTATAAGCCTTGTTTCTGGACAGGGAGTGTTCCTTAATGTATGTTTGTTCAGCAACTACCATAAAGGAATATTCATCTCTGTAGGGATGCCCACATTGTAACGGTGTTAATGTGATACAAATAATTAGAATAATGGATTTAAAAATTTGCCATAGGTTTGATTTCCATAATTTGAAAATCAGCAGATTTAAAATGGTTAAAGTCATAGAAATCCTCTAAAATAAAATGCATTTGTGTTCTCAGACAAAGTGCCTGTTAGGCATTTTATAGAGCTGCAAGAGTTTACAAAAGCTTCAAAAGCAAGTCAGCTTGCTCATATTTATTTTGAAAATGCACTCCACACTCACAGGCTTAGAGAGAGCTTAATTACAATCAATGGAATAATTAAGTTGAGGGAAATGTGCAATAGAGAACAAAAATGAATAGAAAACATATGCACAAGTGTACCTTTGGGCAAATGCATTATAGGCACAATATTGTCATTATGCCTCTCAAATCACATCATTATTTGCTCTGGCGTATGTGAAGGAAACAGACTAGATTGTACATGGTTTTACATTCATACTCTGATCCGTATTTAAACATTTTACAAAATGGTGCATTGTAGTAACACTAGCCTACACTTAGCATGCGTGTAATTTTGTGTACAGCTGAACTTTCACAACGTATTCCTAATTCTGAAAAAGCATTGCTATTTTAAAAGCTGTGCTTCTCTTCCTCCCCTCACAGTCCACGTATTTTAGGAGTACTTACAACAGTTTGTTCACCAGTTTGACTCACAGTGAACAGCTCTTTGCAGACATATTATTTGCTGGTTCCAGTCTAGTTGCACTAGCCAATTGCTACTGTTTCACTGACCACAGCTCTCTGATAAATAAAATGCACACCCAGGAAAGGTCTCCTAGAACAGGTAGTTTCAGAGAGTGAAATGGTCTTAGAGAGTCTTATCATGCTCTTTTTTAATTCTGAATTCTTATCTCTTGGTGCACCTTGCAGTCCCAAAGCCATAAGTCTTGTAATGGGAAACCTGCTTTTTTATCTCTTTTTCTAGCATTTCCCAGGATAGACATTGAAGAGAGAGGGAGAAGAAAGAAACAACAAAAAAAACCAAACCCTGAACCCCATGTTCCGGTACAGTTAGAGAAGTCTAAATATTTTAAAGTGGTCACCAACATTTGCGTAATTCTGTCTTTGAAAGGGTTAATACAATGCTTTGTACAACTATTTAGAAATGAATGTTTGACCTTTTCTTGTGTGCATTTAACAGCCAAAATTCCTGTATTAGGGATGAAAGTCCCTTCAAATAAATGCAGCAAGGTGTAAGATATACTAACTAATCTTTAACCATTAATGGGGGAACTTGTTAATGGAGGCCTTTTTCAGCTGAAATATGCAATATGCTTTGTATTACTCCGAGTTCACGGTTACAAAAGATATGGGTTCTGAGGTGAAGGTAATGTAAATGATCATCTATTCTTGCATGGTAAACCTGATCAAACAGTAACATATACCAAAACACTATTGATGTTAATAGCCACCTGAAATGCAAAGAGATAATTTTCATGCAAACCAAATGTTCATGTTGAACTCTGAGGCACTAAACATCTACCGAAAAAATAGTGTGGGTGTCAAAGAAATAAGGAAGGAAATTGGGAGAGGAAAGGAACACCAGAGAATTTACATTTTTTGTCAGGATTCCCTGTACATTTAATACCAAATTTCACTGAAGTGGAATTTAATGGCAGTGCAAACCACTTTTGACCTTTGGAGATTCCTAATAACACCCAGGTAACAAGGTGGATGTAGCCTGTGAGGAGGTACCTGGGCTTCCTGCAGCCTGTAGGAAGGTTGGAAACATCTCTAGTGCTCATTTTATCTCTGATCACCACAGAAGCTCACTTGGTTTCATTCCCTTTCCTCCTACCTGCACCTCCCCATTCTGCCATGTCCTTTTCTTAGAAACAATACAAATGGTTCCTGTATGAGTATGGACACTGTCTAAATATGTGTTATAGATGTATATATGGAGATTTATGACCTGCACGTATGAGTATGATTTGTGGCCAGAGGCTGAAAAAATAATTGGCAGCAAACAAGGAATGTCAAAACAAGAGATGGGCAACAATACAGACATAGTGACAAAGAAAGGGAGTAAGAAGGCTGGACATTGTTTAATTTAGGAGGAAGAAAATAAGAAACTTCATATAAAATATATAATGATAACGAGAGGTTTAGAGGTTAACTACAAGTTTGTTTTCACCCAAGCTAGGAATGAAAAGCAGACAATGAGCTTACAAGCTCAAAGTGGCTGGATGGAAACTTTTTTTTTTTTCCACACAAGGAGCAATCAGTCTACTGATCTAATTGCTGTATGCTACTACTGACACTTCGGATTTTAGCAGGACTCTTAAATATGACTTTTCAATAGCTAACAAAATGACCAAGAACTACGATAACAAGAACAATAAACTTTAACAGAGTTTTTCATTGATTGAAATCTCACATACCTCAAGGCATAAACCTGCCTTTAGACAGTGCAAGCTGCAATAAACTTACTCTAGTAGCTTTAAAGACCTGTTATTTTGTGATTATTTTGTGTATGTCTTCTGAAACATCTAATAGTGGCCATTATCAGAAGAAGACAGGGTAATGGACTGTAAGAAGTACTGGTCTGATCAAGAAACTTCCTGTATGTGCATATATGAGACGTGGAGAGAGAAATCCGGGGTTTCTGCTTTTCCTAATTGTCTCTGAAATTGGTATGACAACAATTTGTAGTGTCTCAGTACAGGTGTGATGAAAGTGAATGTGTTTGGAAGACAGCATTATAACCTCTCACTATGATAGGTTTCTATGAGATTTTTTTCATCCATCAAATCAGCTGGTTGAAAGTGCACGCTCCCACCCGCTCCTCTGAGTCACTGTATTTTCCAGTGTCATGCGGGAGCAATCTGTCAGAGCAACCATGTCATAAAAACACCACAGAGCTGGAGTCTGCCAGTTTGATAAAAGCTGCAATAGGATTGACTAACATGCTGACATAACAAACTTAATATCACTTGAAGAGCTTAGGAAAAAGCAGAAAGTGGGGGAAGAAGCCAGACAAAAGTAACTTCACTGAAGAGAAAAAAACAGTGTATAACCCACCCTCTAAAAAATACTATTGTTTTAGGGTATGCAACCAGATTAATTTTCAGTTTATTCTTTCAGCTGGAGCTAAATAATTATTTATTGGGCCCCCCATTTTTTGCTCTGTCAAGTTTCTAGCTGTGTCTGCATCACGAGCAGCATTTCTGAGTGCATGCTATGAGGAGTAGGTGGCCTTCAGGAATGCTTTGTTTTGTCAAGATCCACTATTGCATGTGCAAATGCAGATGAATATTGTTAGTGATTCTGGCTCACTACATGACACTGATCATGCAGTGTATTCTTCTCCTGAGTCCTGGAGAGGTAATGAGCTCCGTCACCCTAGAATGGACTGAAAAGCGACAAGAATGACTTGCTGGAAAGCAAACAGATTGGGGAAAGGAAAGTGAAATGAAATAGAGCAAGTGAGCGACCTTTAAAAATTGATGTGCTGGCTTGAAATTTCCCAGGTAAAAGATACAGTCAAATTACTAAATCTTGTTCTCACATGTAGCAGGATGGTCAATTTGTTTGGTCAAATTCAATGAATGTTAAAGCCTTATAAAGCTTCTGTGCAAAAGGATTGGAGGTGACATCAAAGCGGATAATAAAGTTACCCAGAGCACAGATCAGTGCCAATTTAACAATTAGCCCTGTCAGCAGCTCTGGAAGATCTGTAACAAATCATAAGTTTTTAGTTAGCCAATATAATAAAAATATTTAATAGTGAAGGGAAAGTAACAGAGGTGATAAATGTGTTTAAGCATAGAATATTGCCTTCTTACAACAATTACATGATCTGGAGAAAAAATGTGGTTTATCATACATATTCTTCTTGAGACAGAATATTAATATTCTGGCAGGTGAAGAAATATTTGTCTTTTTGACTTTCTTTAAATCTCATAGATCATAACACTGTTGGTTTGAGGTTGGGAATGAAGAAAAGTTATTATGCAAATTGCACAAACATCAGACTGAGTAGAAATAGAAATAATTACTATAGGCTGAGAAATTCAGCAGAAGTATGAAGAACAGAAATGAAGCAATAGGGAAGGGCAATTCAGTTCACAAGAAATAAGTGCCAGCTCTTCTCTATAAAAGTACAATTTGGGTGAGGAAGTCTGAAAAGAAAGGAAGAGAGCTTGGTAGTTACCGTCTTGTAAGCCCAAATTTGTCAAGTAATATGATATATAGCACAACCAACAGACATCTGAGAGTAAAGTCACAAAGTAGGGTATTCACGTCTTCAAACTTTAAGCAGCTAATCGAAGCACTGAAATGAGCCACCTAAACACCCTACATAGTTAATGGAAAAAAAGTAGGCTCCTCTAGAGAGCAATGTGAAGCACTTGAGTTATGTGCCTACTTTTTGCCATTGACTATATAGGCCAGCTGAAGTTAGATGGTGTGAATACCTCCTGAAGTGCCTTATTACAGCATATCCAGGAACACACCTAGGCGCAAGGGAAGGGCATTGCAGGGCACCAATTATGTACTTTAACAGCACAGGCACCACTTCTAACAAAGTGGTATTTATATGTAATAGTCACTGATTGCTCTAACACTAACCTGAGGTTATGAACAGCTGTAACGGAAAGGTGGATATCTTCCATAAAAAGTCAGGTTAAGGCTCTGACCAGCTTTTTGAGACAACATCTGTTCAGTACAGAAGATGAGGCTATGGCAGAGGCGGAGAGGGAAGCTCCATCTTTTAAGACATCTAAAAATGAACTGGGCTACAGTAAAGGAAAGTCTTGTAGTGAGCAGAGGCTGAGAGGACTGCATCATCTAATTCCATCTCTAACCTGCACAGCTATAGACATCTCACGTTGTCTTTTCATAAACATGGAAACCAGCAAAGGGCTCAAGTTCTTACTCTTGCAAATGTATTACTTGTCCTTTGAAAATATTACAGGACAGGCAGTCACAAAAAAGAAGGAATATACAGGAAAAGGATTAATATATAGGAGAAGGATTAATAAGAAAAAATAATTGAAAGGGCACGTACCAAAACTGCAAAGCACTCTAAGAGTAATACCTGTTGTGGCAGACTTGTCCAAACACAAAAATAACCAGCAGCCTCATTTAACTAGTACAGTGGTACTGTTTGTTCACACCATTCTCTGTTCCTCCCTCTTCAGCCAATCTAGCTCAGTTCAGCAGCAAAAACACTGAAATTTTCACTGTGTTTTAAATCACTGAAGTGGTAAATAATAGATTCACAAGAACTCAAATTGTTACAAAATAATTTGACATAGCTCTTACCAGCAAGCCTGAAGTGATGGCTTTAGCAGTCTCACAAGATCTAAACAGGAACAGAACCACATAAGCACTTAGGAGTGAGCAATTGCTTGCCTGTTACAATTTGATTTGAAACTGATCTAAAGGAGTAGGTAGCACAACTGGCTTCGAGAGTGTGCAGGCATCTCCATCAACCTCTTTGCTCCTTGAAGAGTTAATTCCAATGGCAGAGCTGTATAAAAAAAGAAATAGATCTTTCTTTCTCAGGTATTTGAATTCATAGAAAAATATTAATAGAAGAAAAGTCTGTCTTAATGAGTAAAATAATTCTAATTAGATTTTGTTGTGTTTGAGCCACCAAGGAAAATAATCATCCTTCTCATGCTTTCTCTTTCTCTCTTTCTCTTTCTCTCTTTCTCTTTCTCTTTCTCTTTCTCTTTCTCTTTCTCTTTCTCTTTCTCTTTCTCTTTCTCTTTCTCTTTCTCTTTCTCTTTCTCTTTCT
>VYXH01002576.1:152-21408 GCA_013397275.1 Burhinus bistriatus | reverse complement strand
GTGAGGAATTGTAAGTTGGGGGGATTTGTTCAAAGGTGAAGGGGATATGAGATTTTAAATTGCTTGGCTTATTGGTAGTGGTTTATCTTAAACTGTGCTGCTGCACTGTATTTTTAAATTATGTCAAGGGCACCTAGACCATATGGAATGAAAGGAAAATAATGATTTAAGAGTGTATCTATATATTGCAAAAACATTCTCACAATGTGTCAGCAGAACCACATGGTCTACAGTATCCAAGAGAGATGATAGGTCTTAAATAACTGGTATGAAGAAGTGGTCATTAAAGTCGTCACATGTGTCTACGGTTGGGCACCTAAATCCAGCTCCAAAAGCTTGTGAAAGGACTGTCTGGTTCTTGCTGATTTGTGACTACTCAGCACCTCTAATACCATTCTGATATTAAAAAAGGATTCCAGTGATAGTGAAGGTTGTGTCAGGAAGTAAAACATTTGGCCTTGTCATGCATTTAAAAATATATATGCTCCTGCCTGGAGTCACTGACTGTTTCATGGTTGTCTTGTAAATTTTTCTCATCAATGGGAGATGACAAAAAGTTGATAACTCTTGAGGTTACCTATATAAAAAGGGAGTTTTTCAGAAATACATAACTGAGTTGTTGGAATATGACTCTGGATTAGATGCTATAATAGGTGTCTTCATTTGTTTTAATTCACGCATAAGTCTTAGTAGTTCTACAGTACTTACTGTCTCTCTTAGTACATTAAATGGCTCCTGCTACTTTCTTTCCTTAAACCAGTATTTTTTTCAGATGCATTTTTTTACACAAGTTAGTAGAAAATGTTTTCTGAAATCTATGTATAATTATGTGCCTTGCTTTATCTAAGCCTACTCTTTTAGTGATGCATATACTCAAGGAACTCAAGTAAATGTGTCTCATAGCAGTAGTGAAATGGCTCTCTGTGTCATGGCTCCCACAGAGAGGAGCTCCACAGTAGTCATTAGTAGTACAGGAAATTTCAAAGGTAACAACTGAGACCTGAGCCTTCCCCGCAAGAGGAAATCAAAGCCCAGTGGCTCTACCACTGCTGGCTATTTCAACAAAAAGCAGGCAGTTTTAAAAATGACGAGTAGGCATTGAAATGGCAGGATAAGTGGTAGTGAACCATCTACATAGAAGATGTCATTTCTGACCCAGCAGCTGGGCAATGGGTTTGACATGTATGGGAGTGGGTTTTTTCCAGTCTTCATTTTTCCTAGGTTTTTCTTAGGGATCTCCAACTGTGGACAAATAGTGAGGATAATGCAAATAAAATTAAAATCTAAAATACAGATTGGTGTGAACTTGGTCCATAGGAGCAGAGTGGTGAAATGAGCTACTGTGAAACCAGACCCAACCTTCCTCGTAAACCCGTGCATTCGTAATCTTCTTTCCCTAATCCTGTCTGAAGTCACACACGATCTGCTGCAGATCCTTCTTTCTAAGCAAGTTCTTAACGACCATCAGTAGCTGTTAGACTCAACAGGTGAGAGCTACCACACTCCACAGAAGTCGGCACAGCTACAGCTGTCTCATTTTTACTGTAGCACTTTGCTAAAACGCTCTGAATTTCTGTGGGGAATCCGTGCACTGTTTCTTACACTGAAATCTGCAATGGAAAACCAAACAGTGGCTGAGCAGAAGCTCAGAAGAAGCCAATAGAGACCAAAAAAACACTCCTGGGCCTAATCTTACATACAGTGTTCTCAGTGAGGCCAGACTCCTTAACAGGTCAGGGGAATGAGGGGATTAAGTTGTTTTCCAGGAGAAGGGCTGAAATGTTAGATAGACTCTTGACTGTCCTTACATCACACATTTTGCAGTGCCACATATTAAATTGTTTTAATTTCCTAAAGACAATTTCAAGTTCTCTTGCAGTAGGAAATAATATTCAGTTCTTCCCTGAGGAAAATGATCTTAACCTTCCAGGCCTATCACTGATACAGAGCTTTACTCAGTTAGCTACAAAGGCTTTCAGTTAAGCAGAAAGTACTGCACAGTCAGTAAGTGGAAGGAAAAATAGAAAGCTGAAATTTGAAAGCAGAAAGGAACAAGTAAGTGTCCTCACAAAAGAGGAGTGCAATTGAGAGTCAATTGTCTAGAATAGTACTTTGGGCATCCTCACCTCCGAGAATAATGGGGAGAAGCAAAAGGCTTTTAGCACTCTAGGGAGGGATCACACCACAGCTAACACAGAGCATTTGCCATTATTTGTGTTATGATAGTATCTAGAGTAGGAATAGATGATCTTTGGTGTGCAGTGCCACAGGCTGATGCATTTTGTATGGTGTGAGGCTGGGTTAGCCTGGGGCTGGGGGATATAAGCTCTTGTGAAAGACCAAGGAGACAGAGGTTCCCTCCTCAAGGTCCACTTTTGGCAGCAGTTAGGGTGGCTGCTCTACAGAGACTTGCCTCTTTAAGAGGGCAGCATCTCCTTGCTCTCAATGAGCTCTTCCCAACAGGCTCATGTTCATCCTTGCGTGCCACCTGGAAACTGTAATACTTTGCTGGTTGCCCTAAAATACAAGGCCAACTGCCACAGGGGAGATTGGGCTGGATTTCTGACCCAAGGCACCTATTCTGCAGTGGGCAATGTTAGTTGGGGCATCAGTGCTCTCAGCACAATGATAAACTCACACTTCGCTCAAAATGGACACTGGAGACTTAGGCAGAAAGATACAAAAACTACTAAGTAAGTAGGTGCCTAGCTGCCAGGGATTCTGAAAGCTATATAAGACTTGCCAAAGGTTTTACGAGTGTCCCACTCTAATGTCAAAAACAGAACTCAGCTTTCAAGCCCTAAATTAGAGCATTAACTCCAGCTCCATGTATTGCTAATGTCTCTGCTCCTTTGTGGAGTATGCAGAGATTTCCTCTGAGCTGACCTTTTAATCAAATCTTTTGGAGTAGCTTTCCACAGGCTCCATATTTTTGTAAAAATATTAAGAAAAATAAAACAAATAGTCAACTTTCTCACTAACTGGCATGTTTCAGGAATTATTAAAATAGGACACGGAATGATTCCTAAAATGTATTTTTCTTCTACCTGAAAGCCAAAGCTAATAGCAGATAATAAGAATCCAATATGTCTCATTGTTAGCTGTCTCAGTAAAAGCTGTTCCATTTGCCCTCCAATAATTTCTTTAATCACACTTCGAAGAAAATTGCACATAGCTGGGTTCATTGAAACATGCTGTAATGTTTTGTTAATTATGTCACATATAACACAGCAGGCCAAATTTTTGAAAGGAATAACAGGTGAATAATCTTGCAGTCTGAATTTTGCTAAACAAATGTAATATCTAATCTTAGTAGTGGTTGCACAGGGGTTAAGCCCCTTTCTGGGCCACATCCTCATCTGTGCTCCTCACTAGCATAAATGAAATGGATATATCCTTCCTTTCTTGCTGTACATTTGATTTTCAGGGAGACTAATTTTCCCACCGGTACTGAATAGCGTTTTATACAACAACAAACTCATTTTGCATCTTATGGATTCTTGAAATTGTCTATACCACAAGATTTAGAAGCTCAGAAGTGCAAAGCTGCAAATCAATGCCATGCTTGTTTTAGAACATGATTAAGGGATGCCTGAGGTGATACTCCACCCATGGTGAAACCAAGTCTAGAAGGGCAGAAGATTGGGATGCTGGTCCTGAGCTGCCTGCCTTTTTGTCTTCAGTGCTGTGAGTGCAGCTAGGGCACTGCAGAAACAGGGCAGTGTAGTGTTGGACCTTCTAGTTAAGGTATCTCTGCTAGCAGGGATCAACTCTTTGCAGTATGGACCCACCTTTACTTGCCAATAAATACATGGCTTCCCTTAAGCAAGCTAGACAACTGCCTTTCTGTTACTTTGATATTGACTTTGGTGGGATTTTCCCTGATGCTTTTGTCCTCATAAAAGATAGTTCTACTCTTTGTTTACTTGTCCTGTTCTGTTTTCTAGTTCCTTGCTTTGTTAAGTTGCTGGGGTGCATCTTGGCTGCAGAGAAAGGCAATGATGTCCCGCATCATGTGCTGGCCAAAATCTGCATGAGCAGCTCTTGCTGACACCAGTGTTACAATCGCACATCTGGTGGCTCACATTGCTCTGCTACCCAGCTGAGCGGACACTCTTTGGGAAATAAACAGACTGTGAAGTGCTATCAAGTTTGCATTTCTGTCTCTGCTCAGCTGTTCTTCTCCCTTCCCTCCCTGCCTTCCCTCCTCTTCCCATCTTGCTTCTGGCTCTATCCACAAGCCTAAATCCAAGAAGGATCAGAGTGATATTAAAGTTTCTTAGTTTCACTTAAAATTGCATTATCAGTCTGCTGAAGGGGATGTGGTAAAACAGCAAGGGACTGAAGAATATATGGTGGCGAGTGCAAGCAGAGGATCAAGGGATTAGCAGGGAATAGGAACAAAAGATTTGAAAGGGAGAAAAATCCTGGGAATGAGGTTCAGGGGAAAGAAAACAGCCAGAGGAATACTGCGTTGTGAGGGAAGGGGCCATTAGCCAGAGGAGACAAGCTCAGGAAAAAGATGTATGAAAAGAAAGAAGATCAAAAGAATTAGACAGGAAACAGAAATATGGTAAAAGGAGACTATAGTAATAGCAGTAGTAATTATAAGAATAGTTCAAATATACAGAAAAAACCAAAGACACAGAAGTGAAAAATATTACACAGATAATAAATATTCAGGATGGCTATACTGGGAAATAGACAGTTTATATGAGGACACAACCCAGGGAATGTAAGGGAAAAAGAATGGAGTTATAAAAGAGGAAAGGAAAAAAGTAACAGATAAAGCATTTATGTTTACAGATGGCACCCTGCAAGACTTGATTTTATACACTTCATTATGTATTTAAATAGTCTTTGACACTGAAAAAAAGAGACAGTAAAAATTTGTAGGTCTTACAAATCAAATTCAGCATATAGTAAATGCTAAAATACTACCATGAAGACCGGTGTTAGAAAATAAAATTCAAATCCAAGAAGGAGATACTGAGCAGGACTTTCCTTCCTGAATCAACCCCTGCGTAGGGTATTTAGAAAGAAGCATACATGGCTTTAAAATTGATTTTTATGTCTATTTTGACATTTAATTGAAGCAATTTCTTATGTAAAAGTTTGATTTCTCTATCATACAACACTTATCAAAGTTTAAGCAGAGCAATTTGAAATGTCAGGATAATAAACCATGAAAAATAGGAATAAATATGCAGCATCTCAGGTTTTATTACAGACTTACATGACTATGCATTAGAAAAAGTAGTATGAATAGCTGTTGAGAGAAGAACGTGGAGGCTGGTAATCAGATCTGGAACAGCCTGCTGATTTGGACATGAGATAAATGTCTAAGCATTTATATCTGCATAGCACTAACCAAAAACTTACTGAGTTCTGAACATCGTGTTTATGAGTTTAAGCAGGGCACATGTGAACAGAGGTGCTCCTGCTGGGTGGAGGGCATCTCAGAGAGCAGGAGGGAGTAGAAGACTACAAGGAGTATGGGGAGTACGCCTCCTCAAGGAGGAGAGTGATGTTGGTTGGTTGCAATCAGCTAGCGACTAACACTAAGTTTTTAGTCTTTAAATTCATTAAAGCAGCAAACAAGATAAATGTCTATACTTAATGTTATTTAACTAAAACTTTTATAACCTTAACCATGCCCTTGAAGTCATGTGAGAAATTAAAAGTGCTATTTTTTTGATATAGTTTTACCTTGAATTATGTAACTCAGATTATGGTGGTTAATTTTGACTTAAAATTACTACTGGAAATGGATTAGACAAAAGGTTGAAAAAACGTTATCTTTGAAATAACATGCTCAAATTATTCATGGTATGTTACCCTTCTCGCCCCAGCTCTTGTTATTGAAACCCTTTCCACCCCAACCCTGTGTTTCCCAGATGCGTTCCTCCTACCTGTTGAACTTCTGCTCTGCTTTCCTCATGGCTCCAGGCATGATTTAAACCTTTTTGGATACAGAACCACTTGATCTTCTCCCATTGCATATATAACTATGCCCTGCCAGCTCTTCAGAAATTGGGATCTGTAGAGGAAAACAGACACATGGCATCCTGGGTTGAAGGTAATGTATTGTAGAAAGGGTGAAGCTTCCTATCTTGCTTTCATCCCTTAGTATGCTTGCTTGTATCACTGTGGCCTTTCTAAGCTCTTCAAATGGGGAAAGTACCCTCTCTTGAAAAGACAATGTAATTAAGCTTATAATCAGAAAACTGATCTGTGATTAGTACAATTCAGTGTAGATATGTGATTAAGAAAATAACACTAAGCTTAGAAAATTTCTCACCAGCTTGAATTTTGGTAGCACATAGAGGCTGGTTTAAATCACATAGAGTCACATTGAATTAGAAGTATTAAAAGAAGCTTAAGCTTAAGATTAGGCATCTGGCTGTAAGCTTGTATATGGAGATCAAGCCATAGAGCTTAGAAAGCAATTAGCTTGTCCTAAAATACATGCTTTTATCTGCTTACTGAATAACTCTCTAGACTGTGTTTGTACTGACTAGGACCTTGGAGATGCCTGATGCCATGTGAGATGCCCTCATATGTTTCATCAGATGTCACACTGCAGAAAACTGCAACAGTACCTCCCATCCCTATCTCCCTAGGGCATCTCAGATGCCACCAAACATCTGTGTCTACTCAGCAACAGAATCAAGGAATTGAGACACTGCACAGTTAAATCTGTGTCTTAATTGCAACCTGAGTCTGCACTTTTACTCAGTAATGAGACCCATCACTGTTTATCACGGCATCACCACTGCAGAAGCATCTGTCCAGTACATTCAACGATTTTCAGATATATCTTGTGCTTACAAAAATGAGTTCAGTGTATTTATCAGGTACAGTCTTCTCCTTGATCAGAAGGCATTAATTTCACAGCAAAATAGAACAAAAAGTAAAAATAATCAGAATTCTTCCAGGAGGAGATGTGAGGATTTAAAGTAACAAAGAGTGTAGCAGAAGAACAAGTGGATGTTGATTGGCTGTTTTTAATATTAGCTTGAAAATGAGAAGCTTTGTTATTGCCAGGTAACAAGGGCTCGGATTTAAGGTGAGACTTGATATATTAGTGAAGACATTGTCTGAGCTCGGCAATCCTATACCCAAAGAGTTTACGCCACCACCTTAAAAGCTTTGTGTGCAGGCATTTCCTTCCAGGTATATTAGCAACAGGCCCAGGAGCTTACTGTCTGATACAAAGGCACTAAAGAATAAACCAGAGAACAAACCATACAGGCAATTCCCATCCTCCCCAAACAATTGTGACTTATCCCAGCTGATTCTAGCACTATGGTGAAGTGGGGGAGCACTTGTGATAGATTGGAAAGCTGGCAAGCTGGTTAAAGAAGACACATGTTAAATCATGAGATGTGAAAGCTACTCCAAACAGCGAAAGAGAATAGGCTTTTTTGCAGGTCATATCTAATGTATATGACAGATTTGGCAGTGTGTTGCAAAATGAGGGTGTTATTATCTCTCTACATTTTGTTTACCTAGTAAACAAATTAGTCTACTGTGACCCAAATGGCTAAAAACTATGTAGCTATAATGAAAACTGATTTATATTTTCAGTGCAAAATAGAACAAAACAGATCTTTGTTGAATTTTAAATGAAATTTTTATTGGCAAAATCAGCTGCGCCACAGGTCTGAATCTATATCGATATGAATTCATACAGCAACAGCCCATGTCTCAAACAACTGTGAAATAACTACTGCATTCAAACTAAATATAACATACAGAATAGGATATGTGAAAAGAAATAAAACAGTGCAGTAACATCTTCTTCCATGCAGAGGAAAAAAAAATCCAAAACACAAGGTGTTTAATTCTTCTAAATCTTGATTTCAGCTCCTCACATGCTAGCTTTTAAACGGCTCCCTAACCACGGTACAAGCTGCCCATAGACATTTACAATACTTAAACTCCTCCCATATTTCATTTTTTTATATACAGCCATTCAAATATGTGGTCTGGTCACCTAATAAAGATGACCTGGAAGCATACTGGAAATATTTTTTTTCTATTTCCCTGCTATCTTTTTTTTTATATCCACTATTTATTTTTGGGATTTGTTTATGATGTTTGTAAAGGTATTAGAAATTTCTTTTTTTCCTTCCATAAATAAGGGAGGGACAAGAAACAAGAAATCAACTGATTAAAATTTTTAAAATTATTATTTTATATTTAAGGATATTATAAATATATTATAAATATATTTATATTTAACTTCTTGAAGCAGCCTTTCTGTTTGGGTTTGAATGGATAAAAAAAAAGTTGTTGCATGATAATAATTAGTAATGTATAGAATAAAATTAACATTGATAATTAGCATTCAATTAGCATTTATCTTTCAGTTTCATCTCTCCTATGGCTCTTCAGTTTATATGTCACGGTCTTGTTCCAAGAAACTTCAAACTTTTTTTTCTAGGATGACTACAACCCTTGATGAGCTGATTACTGGTATGCTGAAATCATTATCATTTAATATTATCTTATTTCCCCCCTGTGCTCCTCTACCTGAGGCAAACTGGTAAACAAGTAAAAGGAAGACTCTTATTGCACAGTCTTTCATTAAACTGTGAAATTCTTGCCTATGGAAATTGTGGAAACTATAGTTTTGTCTGTATTGAGCAAGACATAACTCTGTAACCGTAGGGTTATTAAGCACAATGGATTGTGGCATCTTATCAAATGACATCTGAGCTAATCATCTGAATACTCT
Source organism: Burhinus bistriatus (assembly GCA_013397275.1). Lineage (NCBI taxonomy): Eukaryota > Metazoa > Chordata > Aves > Charadriiformes > Burhinidae > Burhinus > Burhinus bistriatus. Next base: position 12,665 of record VYXH01002576.1, on the reverse strand, counting down.
TCACAACTGATGGAGAGAAATAGGCCAGGTAGGGCTCAATTCACCTCATGCTAAAATAAGTGTCTGAAATAGGTCAGGAGAACCACAGAGTGCAAAGACAACTTAGGGTGGATACCTCAGGTACAGACCTCTGCAGAGCAATGAGGTTAATGTTATCCTACAGAGTTCTCACTCAGGAAATCCCTGAAGCTCAGCTCAGTGGAAAATAGATGAACATACTGGTGAAATATCACCATCTGCCTGTCTCATTTTTTTATCCCTCTCTCAGCATTCATTTGTGGACACTGTTGGTGCAGGAAACTGGAAGACATTGAGCTGTCTCCGGACAGAAACAGCAACTGTACTGCCCCTTACATTTTGCATATCAAGGATGGCTAATTTTGGCTCTTAAGCTGTCCAAATATAACTGCCATACCATATAAGTGGCTGCAGGACATGTATTCTAGGTGATACGCACCTCTTACTGTGGTTGACACTGGTACCCTAGAGGTGCACCTTCCCAGAGCTTCCTGCAGTAGAGTGATAGGTCCCTGTAAGAGTTGTCCTCTTTGCAATACTCCTAGCCCCCTCTGCTCCCAAACAGTTTGTGCCCCATGGCCTTTTACAGTATGAAATGTATGGTATGCTACTGTAGTGTAAGGAAGGCTGGCCAGTCCTGGCCTACTGTGTTCGGTCTTCTGCTAGGATGGTGGGTGTGCTGGGGCAGGACATATCCAATTTTACCTCCGTACAGTGTGGTGGATTACAACAGCCCTGACCCATGCCTTAGCCTGTTGCAATGGATACCATATTAACACATCAGAAATACATGTTCCTCAGCAGCTATATGTGGGGTAGATCTTTGTGTGCTGGTTCTGCCCAAGTAGGAAAAACCATGAACCATGAGGATGGCAGCAGGATGGTGTGCCATAGGCTTAGCTGGAAACAGAATTGACCTCTGCTCATGAGATCTCCACCTCTAATTCGAAAGATCTTACCTATCTCATACAAAGCCCACAAATAAGATTAAAATGTTGGATATCACTTTGAGTTATCTTCAGGATGATGCTATTACAAACTTAGATGCTTAAGGAAATCCATTTTTACCAAACAGTTAACCATCAACTCAAAATCATAATAAGGTATATGTTCTAACTTCAACCATGTGCTTATTTAAGTCAAAGACAACGGAAGCATGAGTTCATGTCCCATGCACTTTGATAGGACTTATAGCCAAATTTAAATCTAAATACATACATAGCGTCTTTGTCTAACTGACATCTTAACTGCATAGGATATTCCTTAGTTTGTTTTTTAACCAAGTACCACCAATGATCTTCCAAACTCTTTTTTTGAGATACTGGCTTTTTAGCATTCATATACACTGAATGTTTTTTACCTGATTCAGTCAAAATATGAGGTATACTTAGAAGTAAATGCAAAGCTGCAGAATCCATGAAAGCTGTTTTATGTGATCATGAAAGGGAGGCTTTGATAGTGGGACAATATTTTAAGTTAGATGATGGGAAAGGATGCATGTGTCTATGTATGAGGATGTGAGAACTGTGAGGACAGATGCAGGGAACTTGGAATTGTGTTCATGTCAGAAAAATATTTTAGAAAATAAGTTATCTAATGATTGAGCCTGAGACAAACACAAAAAAAGGCCAGTACTTAAAGCAGTAACTGCAATAGAAACCTAGATGAAAAAAGATAAGCAAGCAAACTGGGAGCAGCAAAATTGAGGAAGCTTGAATTCCCAGGGCTCTCGCACATGTGGATTCTCCAGTGGCTAGTTCTGAGTTTGACCTTTCTGGGTTTTTTTGCTGGAGGCCTTCTGTAGTAGAAATATTAATCCAGTTTTGTTTTGTGTAAGGCACTAGCTATATTCATAAAGCTCAAAATAATTTCTTATGATTGAGAGATCCACTTTTATGAAATTTGGATGAAATTAGATAATAGCTTCAAAGCTACTGAGGGTATGTGGATAGATGTATGTACAACATAAGCTTAGTTTCCTCAAGGATTCGGACTATTAAAAGAGCTAAGAAGTTGAGGTATTGTTTGGCCCTAAGAAGTCATTCCACATTGTGCACCTTGTGGCTTCTGCCAATTCACATAGGAGACAGCTTTGTTGTGAAAGCTGTGAATTGATCTCAACACTTATTTCATAATAAATCATACTCTCTTTCCCCAGAATGACTGCCCGTACGCTGAGCTGCACTTGCACAGAGAAGTTGTGGATTTTCAGCTTGGTTACTTCTAATAGCTCCACACTAGCAGGATCTGGCCTGACAAAGTGAAAATAAATTGCACCAAGTATTTTGGCTCACTTGTGCTTTAATTTCAGTGCATGAGATTAAAATTGAGTAGATTTATCATAAATGGAGTAGAATTGTTTTTTTCCTTTCTTAAAACACTAGAACTCTGCCCATATAACCAAATGACATTTTGGTCCTGAAATCTCTCCTCCTCTTTTCCACAGCTTGTTTGGAGGCTGTGTCTTGTATCTGAAAAAAAAAAAAAAAAGGAGGGGGCACGCTTCCTCTGAGGCTGCAGGAGGAGAGGGACATGAATAATCTCTGGAGAGTTTTTTTTCCCCTTTCTGTGCATTTCCAGCTGTCTTTTGCCTGCTGTTTTTCAAGTGTAAAGAAAAATCCTTAAATATACTCAGTCATCATTTGAGAAAGTATAATTTATAAAATATATTTTTTTGCATAAAGTCTTTTCTGTAGAAATCTCTGGAACCTGCTGTACCCTCCTTCTTGTGTTGCTGGAAGGTTATTTTGAAAAATAACTAGTTTTCATCTCCTTTTTCCTTGTAACAGTAATTCTAATTACTGTAAAATACTGTGAAGTTATCTTGCTGGTGATTAAAATCATGCAACCATCTGAAGTTTAAAATACCAAGTCTACCTACGCTATTTATTATGGTAGATTTTATTGTCATTTTTAGAGATAAACAAAAATCAATTTTTATTATCTGATATTCAGATCTTCACTTATTGTTCTCAAATGAGGATGCCCTTTAACTCTGAAAACTTAGAAGATGAATACAACTAAGGTGTGAATAATAGTAATAAATATCAATGAGTAAGTTTAGTTTTGGTCCCAAAGTTATATCAAATCTCTAGTTAATTACATGGAGAAGAGGCAATCATGGCTGTGGGCAAAACTTATTGTTCAACAGTATTTGCACAAATAGCAGATAGATAGACAGATAGATGGTAGATAACATAAAAACATTTTAAAAAGGTCTCCTGTTCCAGTATCTGTTTCTACTTGGCCAGAAAATGTAAAATCCAGGTTATGAATTACTTGGTGCTTTATAACAGCTATATAAAATTAAATATCTAATATGATAGGTAAGAAAGATAAATGGATGGATAGGTATGTATGCTATATATATAGAATATATTGTTGTGCAAGAATAGAACAATAGATTCTGTACATAAATCTTTATGTTCAATAAATGTGTTTTTATGCATTCCAGTTACATATTTTGAGCTCTTTCAAAAGCTAGAATGTCTCCCACATCTTTCTACACAAGGTTGACAATACTTCACTTCGTGATGTGAAATCAAGCCTTTCAAATTGCATGTTACTTAGACACATTCTCAGACTTCTTTAATTTCCCTTTTTACCAAGGACACATTATGCGTTTTGCCATTCTTTGTCTGAGAAGTCCTGCAGGTGACATTTTCAAAATTAGGGGCAAAATTTTCTCTCTCTATTGTTTTATTTTTTGGAGGACTTCCCTCATCACTCTGTTTTCTTTCCCTTGCCATTAAGTGTACTTATCTGTAAAGTGGCTAGTATCAGTTTTATAGAATTCTTGTTAGTTGCTTTTTGAAGCATTTGTTGGCTGCCTTTATCATTTTGTGTATCTTTATATTTATCTATATCTATACCCGTATCTGTAGCTATAATTATGCACCCACGTATCTGTGCAGGTGATGTATATGTGAAGGTGTAAGTGTATGTACACATATATAACCTGATATTACAATAACAAAGCTATTAGTCCAGTAACCTACTGTTTCAATGGCTAATGGTTTTGTCAGTCTTTAAACACTAGTGTTGAAAACATCCCATGGTGGCTCTATCTTGGAACAATTCATATATTTGTTTATTTGTAATCTCTACCCAAACTGGTTCAGCAGAATGAGTTATTTTGTTTGACCTAAGTTGGAAAAAAAATGAGCAATTGTTTCTTTCAGACAGTTTAGCAATATTCTGAAACAATGGGTTTTGCATTTTTCTTATCTCAGGCATTTAAAAGTAACAACTCTGAATCACAGAAATCATTGGCTGCTCTCAGAATGATGAGATTTTAAAATATACAGCACACGGTGACTTTGGTCCCTTCTCCACCCTCAGACAGGAGGTAAGACGTGCGTGCACACCGTGCGAGACAAGGATCCTGCTGCAGAAACTCCTTTTGACTGTGGAGTGGGAGTGAAACTCCAGCTCCTTGCTGAACAGCTGAGATCTGTTTAATTCATCCACTCCTTCTCCTTTTACATTTCCTACAACACTGCTAATATTCTGGACCAAACCACCCTCCCAGAAACTAATTTTATCTTCAAGTCCTAGCATTGATTCTGCTGCTTCATCTTTGCAGGTCTTTCTACCTGAGGAAAAACACAAGGTTAAAAAGAACCCAAGCTTTAACAGTAATTGCTTTGAGGAACACTGGAAAGTCATATATGAATGCATATATATAGCAGTTTTGCTGTAAGGTAGAATATTATGTAATTAAGATATTGCTAAATATCGGATTCCTGCCATCCCCACTGATTTAAGGGGAGGGTCACTGTGCCCGAGTCTGTAGACTCAGTCTCACTTGGACCAGCCAGAGACCTGCTTTGCTTATGCAGAGGGCTAAATCAGCACTTCTCCTCCTTTGGCACAGCCAGAAGTGTACAGCCTAAACTCTTATCTTTGTGCAGGATAACAATCCTGGAAATAAACTGAAAGTCAGCAAGTTCCAAATCCTCTCTCTATATTTATAGATAGCGGCTGTCATGCTACTTGTTTGACTGCAGGCTCCAGGCGGAGATCTCACCTTCACCTGGCATCTGCAGGAGCTGTCCTCTATGATGAGGTCTTGCGATGCCCCTTGCTAGAAAAGTAAGCAGTGACCTTGGACTCAGAAACTAAATTTAACATGGCTGAGTAAGCAGGGATCATGATATTTTCTAGAGTTCTTGCTGGGATACTGGTATTTGGCTGTTACAAACTATTTCTATATAGTCATTGAAGATACTTTTTAATTCTAGCAAACAAGTTGCCCAACTCTGCACCAAACACCTTTAAGGTAAAGGCTACAGAGTGGACAGGGGCTTTCCTTGCAATTGTGCCTTTCCCCAGGTAAACAGTAGCAAGTACAAAAGTCAGGAAAATTATCTTACTCCTACTCTTGATGCTGTCCTGGCTCCTGCCTAGAGGGAAGAGAAGACCTTCCAGCTGGTACAAATCATCCTGTGGTCTATCTCCTGCACTGCTTGAAGCAGAGTTATACAAAAAACAGGAGTATTCAGAGTGGTAAAGAAAGAGGGAGTAGAAGTCTCAATCTACCTGTTTCTGGTTTCTCAATGAAGTTCTTGATGAATGCAGGTTAACCTTCCTCTGGGTTCCAGCTGTTCCTCTGAGCCTCATGAAGACATGATAGCACCACTTGATGATTTGATATTTGATTTTCCTGCAACCATTAGATGGCTTTTCTTTCCCCTCAGACTGAGAAATCCACTTCTTCTGTTCAAAGTATGGAACATCTGTCAGAAAAGAAGTATCATACTTGCTGTCACAAAAGATGCCTCAGATTTGATTGCAAGGGCACTTGTGTATGAATAAAATCACTCGAGTACAAAAGTATTAACCGAAGTCTTGTATACCATTTAAATGATTGATTGGTGGTGATGACTGATGATTGCTGTGCATTAATGCCTGAAGCTCTATCAGGCATAAAAGCAGTATTCTCTCCAGGAGAGAAGAAAAGGGTTTTGCAATCTATAGGCCAGATCCAATGAGAGCATACGAGGTCTTTTTACCGTCTTTAGTTTGTATTTTGTCCTGGGACTAAAATGTACTCTGTTTGCTTTACATTATCCCCAACCTGGCACTGGGTGTGATTTCTAGCAGGCAAAGCAGTGTGTCCCTTAGCCACTTCCCCATTTATTGAATTTCCTTCGTTGTCTTGCATGTGTTGGCCTAAGGGTCATTTGGAGGAGACGACGACTATGAGACTGTAGGATCATGTTGTTGTGAAACCAGTTAAATAGCAACAGCCTCAGGAAACAGCTGCTCTGAGACAACCAATCAAGCCAACTTCACCTTCTCAGACATTAAAAATATCATTGGGATTGGTAAGCTAATTCAACTGTATTTCTTCAACTTGCCTGTGCTGTTAATCTGCAAACTGGAGAGAGGCTTGGGTGATTTCCACCTTCTAACATTAATATGGTGGATGTTACAGCAACATAGATCTAACGCTTCTTATTTTATTCTTTGTGCACTCTGCACTAAGGGGAAATCGTGGAAGGGCTGAAATACGTATCTTTCATTTATTGCGTGTCTGATGATTTTAAGCTAGAGTCTTAGATACTATTTTGCTTGCTAAAATTGTGATCCAAAGGAACTATTGTTTTGGGGTTTTTTTTTGTCTTGAGGGATACAAATAGAAAAATGGCAGTCTTTAATCTATGTGCAAAATTTATTTGGGACAGTAACCTGTACGATACTTTACATAGAAATTCTATTTTCTCCAGTGTGATAGGACTGCATTTAGTACAATGTAAAACATGAAGAGCCTTCTTCGTTAAAATTAATCTGTAGGACAGAGAGCTGTTTTCCCCATGTATTTGAATTTAAGTTGTCCCTCTAATCACTCTAAATCTCTGTAAAGTCCCTTGGCTGAATCTTTTATTTCCCTTATATTGGCTAAAAACCCATGTTCTCTAATTCAGTGGGTTCTCAGATAAAATGTGGTTTGAATTTATGAGATGTTGCAAAGCTGCTTAGTTCAAAATACAGACTAGACAGAAACCTCTTATGGTAAACGTAGTAACAAATGCTTCAAGTGAAATAAATGTTTCCCTTTGGAAAACTCAGTTAAGATCTAATGTCTCCTGCCTACTGCTTTGCCAATATGGTAATATATTCAAATGGAAGGGGACAGTCTAGATATTTGATGATAAATTACTGAATAAACCCTTTATAAGTGCATTATTTCATTCTCTTTGTCAATGATTAAGTGTTTGAGCTGTATTTTATTTATATTTTTACAATGTTAGTGAAGCATTACCTCATTAAACTTAGGGTGCTGTTAAGAGATAATTCACGTGACCCAGGAAAGGTTTGGAAAAAAGGATTAAAAAAAAAGTGATACACACTTGTGTTTGCTGAATGTTTGCCTCCTGTTTCAGGCTTCTGACAGTATCTTTTAGTATGGTTGGCTGAACAAAACCATTCCCTTAGAGGAAAAACAGAGGTGAGGCTTGACTTTTCTTCCCCCCCCCCGCCCAAATGAATGAAAGGAGCAATCCCACAAGCTACAAGTGGCTACTCTTTTTCTCTCTCTAAATCCTGCTCTGGACATACAAACACTTTAATGTGTTGCTTTTTTCAATAGAAATGACAAATGGTGATCACCTTTTGCTCTGCTTTATCATCTGGTTATTGTCTGTGCTCCCAACATTTACTTGTACTTTCTTGGCTCCTCAGTTTTTTGCAAGTCGGGTCACTCCCAAGCTGATATTTAGCATAATTCTGCTCTGATCTTCTCTAGCCATCTCTGGGGAAGGTTGTCATCTGGTCTTCACTGATGCTATGATGGCCTAAGTGATGGGAGCAAACTGTCTAAATTTCCTGAGATTCTTTTGATGTCTAGAAGCTTTCTGTCAGAATGAAAACTAGGTAACCAGGTGCTATTTACCACGCTTGAAATTTTTGAAGTTGTGTTGCAAAATTAAATTCTAAACTCTCATGTACATTTGATGAGAACTGCTCATCATCTTGTAAATGGCTTGGAAATGTGTCAAACATAGGACTTGGCACACTAGTCTGTCTAAAACCTGTATGTAACCTTGTTCTGCAAAAATTGTAACAAAATAAACACTTGGTGTGTTAATGGGAAAAGAAGGATAGGAAATTTAAAACTGAGTGAACACGAAAAGGAATGGAGTGATTTGAAGTTTATTTGGATCCAGGGTTTTAATGTAGGCTTATATAATTATAATAACAAAATAATAATAATTGCACTGTATCATGTCATTAAAATGGATCGTTTTAATGCCGCATTGAGTTGTGTAGTAAGTAATTAATGGCTTGCTAGTACTTTGTTATTTGGAAGATAATAATGTTATAATTCACACTTTAAAATAATTTGAAGATGAAATCAATAAAAAGCAAGCATGCATTTTTATCCCTTTGGATTATTGTATAATTTAGAAGAAAGTGGCACATGAAGAGAGTAATCAACAGATCCAACATATTGTTTTAAGAGCAGTCATGCTTTTACAAAAAAATAAGGAAGTTCAGTCTGGAGGCCATTCTGATGAAAAAAACCCAGATGTTTGAGGCTTCTTTAATGGAAGATAGATGTTTATATTCTGTGGGCATTGACACCGTTAACTTCAGTAGTGGGCAATCTCTTGAAAGACAAGTGGCTGTCAAACCCTGCTGTGAATCACACAGTGACTTTTCTCAGAAAATTGTTTACTGTTAGTAGGATCCAAAACACAGAGATTTTCATGAAGACTGACAGACACTATCATTTTTGGTCACTGCTAAAATGGCAAGACCAATTCATTTCAGTAAAAAGAGTCAGGGGAGATGTTTCCTTAGAAAATGAGGTTAATATTCTCCCCATAGAGGAGCAAGTTCACATACAGAGATATGGCTGGAGGCTGCTGTACAACCTATGGTTGTTGTGTTGGTATTGAAATTATTTATGGCAATGGAAAAGTTAACTTTGTATGTAAATAAAAAGGATGAGAAATTCTTACAAAGCAAATTATGTTACTACTCCTGCTTTTCACGCATTACTTTTTCTCTCAGAATGACTTTGTCAGAGTCTTTTGAATCAACGGGAGTTTTGCCAATGACATTAGCACAGTTTGGATCAGATCTACAGAGTTTCATAGTATATTATACAGAATATGAATTACTAAAAACCTACTGAAACCATTTTACCCAGCTTTCTTTAGGAACAAATGAAACTCATAGCTTTTGAAATTGCACACATCTCTCTCTGTCTGAGGTTCACTGGTAGGTAGAGACCCTAAAATATGTGATTTATGTTCACAGTTAGATACTTAGTCATTTAAATAATTGGATGTGTACATACAATTTACCACAACTGTAAAATATGCATGCATGATTTTGGCAACTCTAAAATGAACTGGCAAAACATGATGTTATCCTTCCATATTATGGCTTTTGCAGCATGTGATTTACTCATTTACAAAAGAGTTGTAGTAGGCAATTAATATTGTTATGCTGGGAGCCGCAACAAAGCTCCTTAAAAGTGGTAGGCATAACATTTTAGTCCATTCAGACTAAATGAAAGAGCAATTAACTGAGCCTCTCTTCTGAAGTAGCTGAAACAATGCAACACAGTGTCTTAAACCAGGAGCCTGCTCAGGAGCCCTGAGTACTCTGTCAGCTTTGCTGTGGTGTGACTGCAAATAGAGTGGCAGAGTGCCGGCTTTTGATTGCAGCTCTGCGTGAGCATGGTGTGAAGGAAGAAATATGCAGGAAAACCAAAGAGACTCCCACCACCTCCAGAGAATGATTTTTGGTAGGAACCTGAGAAGAAAAGGCAATTGAGAGAAAGAGATATTTTGGTTTGGAGGCTGATGGAAATTGGGTTTACAGTCATGAGCAAAGAAATGTTTCTCTCTTGGTGTTGGTGTTGTTTGTTTTTTTTTTTATAAGAAAAACCTGAAGTCAAGAAAATTCTGGCCTTGACAGCAGTATTTCCTCTTTACAGACACCTTCCATAAAACTTACATTTCAACTTTTTGATTCTTAAATGGTAAAAGCATGTTGTTAATTGTGTCCTCAGAATGCATCTGCCACATCACCACAGAAATGAGAAGGGTCTGATTATGGTCTTAAGATGTCTCTTGTGCATTATCCTTAACAGTGTAAATACTTGATTTAGCTTTCTACTAACAGAAGGGAATCTTTGGGCGCTATCAGGATTTACTTGCCAGGAAAAGAAGACCGGTTCACTCACAGATCCAGTGGAGACTGGTTATTTGTTAAAGAACAATCCCCTCCACGGTTATGGCTATGTAACCTTTTTCTGTGTCAGTGCCAGCCTGAGAAAGCCCAGTCTTTTCCCATGGTTATCCCAGACAGTTGTTAAGACCCTAAACTGCATCATCCATCGGGGTGGCACAAGCGCTTGTGTGGCCACATGGCTAGAGTTATAGTAGGAATCTGACAGATGAAAATTCCCCCTTTTTTGTTTGCTTAGCAAGTTTACCGCTATTTCAGTTTTGCTAACACAGGGCAGAGGAGGGAGGAATAAGCAGCTCTGGGAGGGGATGACTCGTAGGCTGACTCAAGCCGCTCTTCTGCAGCAAGTGTGTAATCATAGCCTGCGGTGAAGCAGTGGGACCACTGGCACACCTCCTGGGCTGTGCAAGAGTTGCACCAGGACCGGAAGGGACCCATTAAACAAATTTGTCTGCACTGAGCACTGTGTTTTGGAGTGTAGGTGATTTAAGAAGAGTAATTGTTTCCAAAATCACTTTGGCAAGGATCCTGTTTTTTTCAGACTGAGAATTGTCTGTTTTGCAAAGATACAACGCTGCAGTGCAGTTCATCATAGTTCACTGTTTGCAAGGCCCCTCTGCCTGTCTTGAAAAGTGAAGGCAAATAATTTTGCTCTGTGCTTGTCCATTAGCCTACACATGCACGAGAACACAGAGACCTTGTCTAATAGGCTGTGTAAAATTTAGTGTCTGATTTGTGACTTTAAATATGAAACATGTTGCTATTTCATATTGTAACCTCAAATTCAGATAGAGTTGGCCATTGATGATTCATGGAAATGTTACCTAGTGGCAGATGAACTTACACTGTTGATACAGAGAACCTCCGTCTGCCCTCCTGTACAGCGTTTCTGAACCCAAAGTGTCAGCAAACCTGGTTCAGAGCCGTACTAGTTGCTTTTGTGTGATGGTGCACTTCAGTTAAGAAGCTGAGGTGCTGCTACAGAGACCTCCCTGTCCTCTCTCCGACCAACTGAACGTGGTGACTTGGAGAACAGGGGGCAATGGCAAGATGTTCCTGCCCGGTGCAATAGGCACCGCAGGCATGTCTGCCCAGTGACTACCCCACCTTCCCAGGTGCCATTGCAGAACAGGTACAGTGCTCCGTGAGGGGAATTAGACAAGGGTGAGGATGATAGTCCTTCCAGCTTGGAGGTGTCGTCAAGGCCTAGTCACACCTAGTCACCACCCCCGACATCAAAACCACTTCAATAAGAAATAAAAGATGGGTCATTGTCATAGGTGACTCGCTTCTGAAGGGAATGGAAGGCCCGATATGTATACTGGACCCAGTATATAGGAAAGTCTGCTGCCTCCCTGGGGCCCGGGTTAATGATGTAAAGAAGAAACTTCCATCTCTAGTACGGCCCTCAGATTATTATCCCCTTCGGGTCTTTCAGGTGGCAGTGATGAAGTAATAAGGAGAAGTCCAAGGGCAATGAAGAGAGATTTCAGGGCCTTGGGACGACTGGTCAAGGGATCAGGAGCACACGTCATGTTCTCCTCTATCCCTCCAGTTGTGGGGAATCATGAGGGGGTAAACAGGAAGAGCCAGCGGATCAATGCCTGGCTCCAAGACAGGTGCTACCAGCAGGACTTTGGGTTCTTTGATTTACAAGACACCAGGCCTGTTGGTAACAGATGGGAAGAGCTTATCTCACAGCGGGAAAAGGGTTCTAGGACAAGAGTTAGCAGGGCTCATTGAGAGAGATTTAAACTAGATTCAAAGGAGGGACGGGGATGTAACTGGGCTCACTGGAGAGGTGCCCCCGTGCAGTAGCTCAGCACTTGTGGGGCAGCGTGCTAGTATTTTTGAGAACTAGAAGGCCTACCACCCCTCAAGGGTAAAAACTACACGTTCATCTGCCTCTCTGAAATGCTTATACACCAATGCACACAGCATGGGGAACAAACAGGAAGAACTGGAGATCTGTGTGTGGTCACAGGGCCCTGACCTCATCGTAATTACTGAGACATGGTGGGATAGCTCACATGACTGGAACATTGTCATGGGCAGCTATGTCCTCTTTAGGAAAGATTGGCCAGCAAGGCGAGGTGGTGGAGTTGCTTTGTATGTGAGAGAGCAACTAGAATGCATTGAGGTGTCCCTGGGGGCAGATGAAGAAAGAGTTGAGAGCTTGTGGATAAGGATTAAGGGGCAGGCTAACGAGGGACACTGTTGTGGGGGTTTATTACAGGCCACCTGATCAGGATGCAGAAGTTGATGAGGTCTTCTACAGGCAGCTGA
>VYXH01002575.1:267606-278955 GCA_013397275.1 Burhinus bistriatus | reverse complement strand
CTAAGCCCAAGACAGGTTCCAACTGGAACCTTCCAAATTTAATGCCGGGGAAATGATTCATACTCAGATTCTGCAAAAGGCTCTTTGGGGTTTTTTTTCTGAAGCTGTATGTAAAATGTCAGCTCTGATTTTACTGACTTTGCTCAGTCACTGGGATGGTCTCAACCTTTCTACCTCCAGGAATATGACGAGCGAGAAACAGAGAGACTTTATATGGCCTATTTTTCTGGGCTACTAATCTGCAGTTTTGAACTCTTTAGCTCTTGCCTGTGAATCCTGAGAAAGAAAGGGTGGGGAAAGAAACAGTCCAGGGCTTAGGGACCCCTTGGACCCTTTCTGCCTTCCCCTCAGCAGCTTCCAACACCACTGGACAATATATTTAGGGAGATGGTGGCAGAGGGGCAGTGGTTAGTGATTGAGAGGGGATCCTGGGGTAGAGTGGATGGGCTGAGTATTTTATTTGCCAGGGAATCCAAACAGACTTTCAGCTGCCCTGCTTCTCCCCTCTCGACCACAAAAGATGACATAATTTCTCTGCAAAGTGCCACAGTGGCCGTTTCTCGAGCACAGTTCCTTCTGGGAATTTTTAGACTTTGTTTGAAGACTCATGAAGATTCCATTACTCTTCTAATTAGGAAATAAAGAAGGCTTGTTATTTTGTAAGGGGCAAAGGACTTAAGTCTTTTAAGTAATTATTTCCAAGATGCAATACTACCCATAATTGTGAAATGAAAATTGAAGCCAAAGAGACTAAGATCCCAGCAATTGGTTTGACATAAAAAAGAAGGAAAAAAGCCCAGAAGATTTATGATTGCCCCTTTTGTAGTAGTCCTTCTTGCCCAAATGCAAAAACTCCCAAACATCTGGAAGAATAAGGTTAGCAAGAGTGAATGAAAGAATTTAGACGCACATGAAGGGTTACAACAACAAGCAGATTATTCATAGAAACTGGATGTGCAAAATCCCCTGTGCATATGAACTGGGAAGGAGAGGAGTAAGAAAACAATGACACAGTTTTGCCAAAATCTACAAATTAGAGGCATGAAGAGTATGGACATTGCTTAATATCAGAGTTTTTCTAGTTTATTTCTATGACTGTACTAGGCAAGTGTGACTTTCTTCCTCTGCTGCTTCTGAGCATCATGAGTTACTTGCGCAGGAATAGTGACTCTTTCATGTTTTAAGGGCACAGGAGAATATAGGAAGAGGTAAAGGTGTGGAGGTCCATGGGACCTGATGAGATTCCTTCACGGATCCTGAGAGAACTGGTAGATGAAGTTACCAAGCCACTATCCATCATATTTGAGAAGTCATGGCAGTCTGGTGAAGTTCCTGCTGACTGGAAAAGGGGAAACATAACCTCATTTTTAAAAAGGTTAAAAGAGAAGACCAAGGGAACTACAGGCCAGTCAGTCTCACCTCTGTGCCCGACAAGATTATGGAGCAGATCCTCCTGGAAACTCTGCTAAGGCATATGGAAAATAAAGAGGTGATTGGTGCCAGCCAACATGGCTCCACTAAGAGCAAATTGTGCCTGGCAAATTTGGTGGCCTTCTGTGACAAAATTACAGAGTTGGTGGATAAGTGGAGAGCAACAGATGCCTTCTACCTGGACTTGTGCAAGGCATTTGACACTATCCCGCATGACATCGTGGTCTCTAAACTGGAGAGACATGGATTTGATGGATGGACCACTCAGTGGATAAGGAACTGGCTGGACAGTTGCACTCAAAAGGTTGTGGTCAACAGCTTGATTTCCAAGTGGCATACAGTGACGAGTGGTGTTCCTCAGGGATCAGTACTGGAACTGGTACTATTTAACATCTTTGTTGGGCACATGGATGTTGGGATTGAGTGCGCCCTCAGCAAGTTTACCAACGACACCAAGCTGTGTGGAGTGGTCGACACGCTGGAGGGAAGGGATGCCATCCAGAGGGACCTTGGCAGGTTTGAGAGGTGGGCCTGTGCCAACATCATGAAGTTCAACAAGGCCAAGTGCAAGGTCCTGCACGTGGGTTGGGGCAACCTCATGCACAAATACAGGCTGGGCAGAGAATGGACTGAGAGCAGCCCTGAGGAGAGGGACTTGGGGATGTTGGTGGATGAGAAGCTCAACATGAACTGGCAATGTGCGCTTGCAGCCCAGAAGGCCAACCATATCCTGGGCTGCATCAAAAGAAGCATGGCTAGCAGGTCAAGGAAGGTGATTCTGTCCTTCCACTCCACTCTTGTGCGACCCCACCTGGAGTACTGTGTCCTACTCTGGAGCCTCCAGCATAAGAAGGACATGGACCTGTTGGGGCGGGTCCTGACGATGGCCATGAAGATGATCAGAGGGTTAGAGCACCTCTGCTCTGAGGAAAGGCTGAGAGAGTTGAGGTTGTTCAGCCCGGAGAAAAGAAGACTGAGGAAACCTTATAACAGTCTTCCAGTATCTGAAAGGGGCCTATAAGAAATTTGTAGAGGGACTTTTTACAAGAGCATGTAGTGATAGGACGAGGGGTAATGGCTTCAAACTAGAAAAGGGTAGATTTAGATTAGATCTCAGGAAGAAATTTTCCACTATGAGGGTGGTGATGCACTGGAACAGGTTGCCCAGGGAAGCAGAGGAGACCCCATCCCTGGAGGTGTTCACGGCCAGGTTGGATGAGGGTTTGAGCAGTCAGGTCTAGTGGGAGGTGTCCTTGGTCCATGGCAGAGCGGTTGGAACTAGATGATCTTTAAGGTCCCTTCCAACCTAAACCATTCTATGATTCTATAAAAATCTGTAGGATCCAGTTAGGCAAATGTCTCCAAGCCTAGATGAAAGCTTGGTGCTTGATTTTTAGCTTTTTTTTTTTTTTTTTGTTTTTTTTTTTTTTCTTTGTACAGCTTCCAGTTTCACAAGGAGCCGATTTAAAATTGGTCATAAAGAAATGATATATTATTGACAGACTGATTCAGGAACTAGCCTTCCCAGTTCACTACATGATAAAGTAACAGCTTGGGGGTGAAAAAGGTTCTTCTGTCCAGTCGCTTCGCAATGCGAGCTGCACAGTTAAAAGCTGTGCAGCCGCTTAAGAGAACATGGTGTAGCCATGCAGAAACTGCTGCCCACCAAAATCTGTAGCTCTTCAGTCATGGGAAGACCTGCACTTGTCTGCCCTTGGGTTCAGCTCATCCCTGAGTTCAGTAGAACTCAAAATCCCATTGTTGGTATGACTTCCCTATTAGTATGCCCCGTCTCTTTTAGATGGCTGTGCTTCTCAGCACTGTATGTTCAAGACAGTAAAATAAATTGGTCTAGTGGTTGATACTTTGGTGTAGGGGATAGGTATGAAAGAGCTAATGATGTTGCTGGCATTCAGTAGAAGAAACTACTTGCTTTTTTTTCTGTTTAAAGCTAGACTTGCTGAGTCTAGAAGACACAGCCTTTGTAAGGCCTGAATGATGCCCTGGAGAAACTTAAATTCATGAAGCCCTGACTCTGGTGTGTAACTCCAATCCCCTCCATGCACTGTGGGGAGTCCTGTTGGGGCCTGCACTGAATGTAAACAGGTCTGGATGTGACAGAGGAGGAGGCAGTGCATTGAGGATGAAAAATGGTGGATTTTTGCCTGGGCAGGATGCTTCTTTTCCTAAAAGCCAAGCGAGGTTTTGGTGTGGCTAATGTCTGGATGGGAGACCACCTGAAAAGTCCTATAAATCACAGATGCTCATTAAAGTGAGCTTCAAAATTAGAATCAACTTGGAAATCTGCATTTGCTGTTGATATAACAGAAGGAGGAGGAGGGTATTGTATCTAGAGAATTAGACTCTGTGTTGCCAGCAGTTGTTATGTTTATGCGCACGTTTTATAAGGAAGGAGTTAAAGCTGAAAATAATCTCGGGAGACTCCATGCATGGTGGTAGGGGAAGACAAAAGTCCAGCTTTCCCTTCACTTAGGAATATCCCACACCTTCAGAAGAGGGAATATAAATGTCTAAAAACAACAGGGAAAGAGTTCAGCCAGTTCTTCAGTTATAAAATCCTTCATCACTCACTACTGTCCCGCTTGATTTACACTGCCTAAGGTGGGCCAGCCACACTTGAGCACTATGATAGCCAAATACATAACAATAAAAAGCTAAAAAAGTCATAAAAGTTTTACACAGAGGATGTGACCAGCATAAACAGCTCACAACATGTGTCTAACTCACAGAATAGGTGTCTGGGGCAGAGCAATCAGCGTCTGTGGAGCAAGAAAATAGCCATTGTTTTAAAAAAATAAATCATATGCTACACTACACAATCTAAATGCATAATAGTTCTGACCCTGGTGCCCCCCTCTGGTTATGCACTAGGCTCTAGCAGCGCAAAACAATTTTGCACCAAAATTTTGGAGCGTTTCCAATTTGGCAAAAAGTGTTGTTTGGAGGAGACAAGCTGGGTTGCTAAGGTATTGGGATGTGGGAGAGACTGGTTCAAGCCTCTGCTCTCCTCCTTCAGGTCCCAGTTTTTCTTCCCAGATTTCTTCCAACTAATTACAGCAGGGACTGGACTCTGCTCATCTACACTGCAGGTCAGGTTTAGAGGTTTATGTCTGCTGTAGCACAGAGGAAACCCAACAACATTAAATAGAAATAAAAATTTAAGCTTCACTGAGCAAAGTGGTAATTTATCTGAGAATTGCCCTTTTGTGCATGTTCCCACTGAAATATATTATGCTAGCAACCCTTCACCCCTTCCCTTTGAACACCCTTTGCTGTAGATGAGCTTACTGTTAGTATGTTTGGGGAGCACAAAAGTCTTTATGGGGGAATTAACCCCACTCTCTGATGTTATCTGTTTACTTGGCTGAGCAAAGTCTGCTCGCTGTAGGACCTGCTGCTATTCTCTAGGCAGAAAACATTCACTATGTAGAATTGGTTTATGAGCAAGTGGGCTTTCGCTAGGCATGAGGTCTGAAATACTTGAAACCTCATTAATAAGGACTGTAGTGATCTGAAGCGGTGTTCTATGTGTCTTCATTTACAGTGCGGTATATAGGATATTTCTGGTCTGGTTTGGGCTGCAGGTATCTTTCAGGTGTTTGTTGTGTCCAGAGGAAGCACAGAAGAAACACAGCTATGCACTTTTAAAGGGTTTGGGTGAAGGCTTTGCACCTCTGTGGAAAGAGAAAGAAACATAGTGGCGTAGTAGCAATGACAGCAGAAATAAAATATTGCATTTTTATGTACTTTAACAACTAGAGCTTGACTGCATTAAAAAGGGAAGGACTTGGAAATTGCCAGACTTGATTGATTTATTCATATTGGATATGAGGTCTAAGGCTATATTTGGAAACACTTTCCTGTATCCACTGGAGACACTGTACGACACTACACTGTATAGCTAGTTCTCAGTAACTGACCTACAGTCTTACTGGATATCTTCCATCGAATGGGATACACATCTAGCTGTTATGTTGAGCTTCAGCAGCCCATTGACCTTTAAACTTGTTGATCCTGGGCAATGTTCAGGTTTGTTGGGTCATATGTATATATATGGCTTTTCAGTAAGTTTCTGGGGTTCAAGATCTGTCTCCAGTTCCCTTCTGGAGAGCTATGGCTCTGATATACAGTTTCATCCAATTTTGTACAAACTCTTCTCTCTGTGTCATCTCAAGATCTCTACTCCTGTTCTTTTTGGACTATTGTTTTGTCCTGTGGGGACTTCATGATGAATGGTGAAAGCAAGAAACATGGTTATTTTGCAAAGACACTTTCAAACCGCATGTACGCTGTACTTGTGGGCACAGTTCATGGTAGATGCACAACTATAGAAAAAAGTAAATACTGCGTTGCTGTCCTGGTTTGAGTTCATTTTATTCCCACCACTTGACAGGCCCCTCCAGGGAGTGTGACCACCTCCTTTCTGTTCCTTCTCTATCCTGGTTTCTGTTATTTTCTGGTCTTTCCTGTAATGGTTTCTCTTTTAACAGCCATTATAACACTTTTTTTTTTTTTTTAATTGTCTTCCCTGGGAATTGATCATGCTTAGCCTGCTCCAGCCTGCAGCTCTTCCTTGAAGCTTTGTCATTACTGAGTCAAGGGCTGCAGGCCAGCAGATTCTTTGGGGCTGAGACAGAAGGACAATGGCTCTTGACAACTGCTGTTGCTCTATAAAGACTTAATGACTGGGCCATCTGCACCCTTCATCTACCTTTCAGCAAATCCTGGGGCCCTGATTAACTCTTGTGCCCATGCTGCCTGCATCATGATAGTAATATAAAGGACAGGACGTCATTTAATATCAGTAGTTTATATGTATTCTGCAGACTTTACAGGTGCTGAGGTTTTGTAAAAGTCTTTTTCCATCCATGCACCCCCGGCCATATTATATGTAAACTTAACATCCCGTATTGCCATACAAGCTAAATGAAGATTAGGGATGATTTATGTTATTGGGAACCTTGGTGTTCCTGTTTCCATAGAGAGTGGTTGTTTGGGAATATTTAGAGGCTCTAAAGCCAGGGAAGGTAACAAATGAGGATGAATGAAAACTCAGTTTAGAGAGCATATCTGTGGACATGTGGATGGAAACAACAGCAGTATACAGTTTGGGCAAGTTTTGTCTAGGAAAAAAAAAGAAGCATCTGTAATGATCACTAGAAAGTGGTTTTGTGCATAAATTATCAACACTGTTTAGAAATAATCAGGAATGGGTACATCTGTGCGCCAGAACAGATAGCTATGGGTAAGGTATTGCTTATGGCACGTGGTCATGCAACAAAGTCATTACACTGAGTCAAAATGCCATCTTTTTCTGAGGTCATGTTCCAGGCCTTCCAGCCCTGTACATACATAGGGGTGGCCCAGAGTTTGGATGAGGGCCTGTAGCAGTGTGGCGGAAAAGGATGCTCATAAAGATACATGACTTTAAACAGGGAGGATGCACTGAAGCTGGGTGGAAGCCAAGGAAGCAAACTGGCATTGGAAGTCAGAATGGTTATTATTGGGGAATACTGTGGAAAAGGGTGTACTATTTTTCAGTACTTCTCTTGATGCTCCTAGTTTTTCTTTATGAATGAATTGGAGGGAATAAAATATAGCTAAAATGACCAGCCCTATAATAACAGAAAAATCAATATAACAAGATAGTAAAACTAACGATACAAGAAAATTCAGAGATGGGTTGAAGACTGAACTATCCAAATACTTGGACTAGCTCAGCAAATTATGTACTTTCTGCATTTGCACTTTCCTGCATCTGATATTTATATCTTAGAGAAAAACAGGAAAAAGAGGCTGGAGAGAGAGCTTGTGAGGTTGGGATTGTTTGGGTTTGGTTGGGTTTTTTTTTGACATTTTTATATAAAATTCATATAAATTTTCTTACAGAAAAGGTGAGGAAAACATGATTCTTGGTAAAAGTAGAATCAATGCAAAGACTTCTGAAAAGTGGGCATTTAAAAAATATCTAACCTTTTGAAAATTAAAATGCTTCTATGTGAGTAAAAGCCTCTCTGATGGCATTGCCTTGTAACTAAGGGAAGCACAGCCATCTGGGTTGTTTTTGTTTTGTTTGTCTGTTTCCACCAGTCTCTCATGTGATATATTCTGGAAGCTGCCAAATCCTCTCAAACCTTGGGTGGCCTGGGCCTGAAACAATAAGCGGTCCAATTTCCCATACTGTTGCAGTATGTAGCCACCAACATTTTTTTTTTCCTGACTGAATTTGGACAGAGAAATTATAAAAAAATATTCTCTTCCTTGGAGAAAATTAATCAAAATGTCTCTTGCTAATCCTTCTGAGCATATGAAGTCCATGTTCATAAGCTTGTTCAGAACTTGTACCATAGGATTTCTATAATCAATCACGACTAATCTGGAAGATAAATTGAAAAAGCAATGGGAAAATTGGTCACTGTACCAAAAAGCTTAAGTTAAACACTTTTCTGGATATTTCTCTGTGCTTCTTCACGTATCCTTGGTGGTTTCAAAGAGAGACTGTGGTAGTAAACAATGAACGAATAATATTACTGTAGGAGCTAAAAGTTCTTTCATTGCAGTCTTTTTTTTTTTTTTGCGTATTCGCTGAATTTTACTGGAATGTATTTCACAGGAGTTGATTTTTATCTCTGTTTGATTAAACGTTATTGAAGAAATTTTGAAAGCAGTTGAAGCATCTTGTTCTAGCATTCATCTCTATTTCTGATACTTCTACTTTAATTCCACACTGAACTTTTTATTAGAAAGGATGTCCTTTGAAGTTGTCAAGAGAAGGTACATCTGAAATTTTATTTACTTGGAAAATTTTTCTTCTTTGCAGTCAAATAATGAACTCAAGGATAGTCCTGAAATGTTGGAACTTCCCATGAAACAGACTTTTGGGACTTTTATCAGCCCAGAGAAGTGTTTGAATAGAATTTTGCCTTCTGATAGCATTGTGCAAATATTATTTAATGTTCAGCGTGCCTCTGCCATGGGTAGGGGATGAAATAGTTCGCATCCGCTGTGAGGGAGAGTATGGCTTCTTTGCTTTTGCTTAGGTTTCACTTGCTGGTATTTCACGGCAGCTCTTCATGGTTTCAGATGGACGCTGGACACAACAAATGTCTGCAGGATTCTGCAGGGGAACACATTGCGAACTGAGGAGTAAGCCCTGCTTATGTGGGTGGAGGAGAATGAGCAAATCCTCTCACTGTGATTTTATGAGTTCCTGACGTATACTGGAAGCAGGATGACAATATTTTGAAATATAGAACTATACATTCTGGTGTGTATAGCTATCCTACCGCTTAGTTATGCAATCAGCAGCTTAATTGTTTTATATTCTTGTTCAGGGTCTGTCAGAGATGGTTCTGGTATCTCACTGAAGGGTGGTGAATTTATCCATGATCTGTTCAGAAGTGGAAAGTGTCACCAATCAGACACTGCAGGGACTTGGGCATGCTGTTTGTTTCTTTGATGTTTTCATTGCAAGCATCTGTGCAAGGAAACCCCTTGTGATTCTGAGGGAGCATTCAATTGCATATAACTGCTCAGAAGCCAAGCTAAATAAGCCAAATATCTTTTTTTTTCAGTCAAATATGGAGTACTTGAGACTTGCTTTGAATGCTAAAAGGTGGCAACCAAATGCAGGAATGTGTTTCTGACCCATGATCAATTTAAAGTCTCTTTAAAAAATAAGGCCACTTAGAAAACCTATAAGTTATGGTGTGGGATTTTTTTTTTTTTTTTTTTTTTTTTTTGTTTTTTTTTTNATGGTGGGGGTTTTTTTTTTTTTTTTTTTTTTTGGTGTGCTGTTATAGTGTGCTAAGTTTTGGAAAAAGTCATGATATTTCTTCTAATGAATCCAAACAATAGCTATTAGTTAGGAATTCACGCGTGCATTCTGACATTCAGAAGCAGCTCTGCCTCGAGGCGTATGGATGTTTATCTTGATGGTTATAATATCATATGTGGTAGATGCTGGCAAGGACACCCCTTTCCTTTACCCAAAAACATTTAACAGTGATGAGAAGACTTTTGCGAAGGCAGGCATAATTCTTTCCATATTTGTGCCTAGAAAAAGTTCATTGATTATTTTTTGCTTATGGAAATTGTCTTTGTGACTGAAAATAATAAAGTTATTAACCATAAGCCACTGGTGACTGGTTTATATCATTGGTATCTAAAGTTGCAGCATTGGGAATTGCTCTTAATGGCTTGTAAGACTAAGTATTAGAAATGAGAAGAATGTGGTAATGGTGCTGCCTTAATAAATGATAGCGTATGATAATCTAGAGAGTTTCATGGAAGAATAAGTTATTTTCTTTACAGGAAAATGTAATGAATGCTTGGCCAATGTTCTTAAAGATGTGTCTTTTCAGTCTCTAATATGAAAAAATGCAGCCTTTCAAAGACTGCTTTTTTTCGAACGTTGTATCTTGAGAACCCTGTTTTATCAAGCCAACTGTGAGATCTACTTTGAAAGGGATACTCTGAGCGTGTATCACACGGGCATCCCTATGCTAATTTTTTGTAGTGTAACATAAACCAGGAACACAGTGCTACAGAGCATGCAAGAGGGCAGAGAACGTGCTTTATACCCATGGAAATCTGTGACCTTCTTGCATTACTAGGTTCCCATTGATGTTGCTAGAGATAAGCAATACTTCCTTACAGCAGTTGTTCAAGGTATCCGAAAGCAATTCTTATGTCTGCTGTTGCCACTGCAAAAAGACACAGGAGCATTGCAGTCTTCCATGGTGTTATATGGCTTGTCTGAGGAAGTGGAATCTGAGAAGATACCATGACTTACAAAAGAAATCCAGAAACCCAGTAAGACCATTACATTAGTATCATGTTTCCATTCCTTCTGAAACAGAATTGGAGGGAGATAAGTATGGGCACTTACAAAAGGACTTAAAATGTAAATTCAAAGGACTTAAAATATAAATTCAAAGAACTTAAAATACAAATTCAAAGGACTGAATGGGGAAAAGATGGGACTATTCCCCCAGCATCGTGTATTTTTAATTGATATCAGTGTACGTCATGCAGCTGGCACTTGGTGCTCAATTGCTGTGAATTGTTCTTGAAGGAACAAGAGAAAACTTGACTTTTTGTGATTTTCATATGTCTTAAAGACCAGGAAAAAAGACAAGATGTTTGCACTGAATGTGCAGATATCAATATGCTGGAGGTTACACTAAACTTCAGGAATTCAGAGCTTGCCACAGACGGTGAGCATTGGTCATTCTGGAAAGGGAAGGGACAAAGGAAAATTGGAGCCACTCAGGAGATCAGATATTTTAATGAGTATTTGGTGAACGCTGATCATGGGAAAGCTAGAAGCTCACAAGGTAATTTTTTCAGGTAAGCGCAACCACTTCCTAGAGAAATAAACTTAACACTTTCAATTTCACCTTCTGACCAAAGGCCAGGCCAAAGTAGATTTGATAGAATGTGTTTAAAGCAGAAAGCTACATTCTACATCAGCCTCAATTTTGCCATAAACTGTGGCTACACCACTTGCATAGCAAAGCACAGGGTTTTAACCTCTTGGAAGCAAAGTCATTTTGAAGTGCAGAGGAACTGGAAACTGGAACTGTGAGAAACATGAGCTGTTAGTCCCCTTTCTTGTATGCTTCTGTAGTTACCTCATCATGTGTTATGCCAGTGATTTAGCTTATATAGACAAATAGCATAACTGTCTGCAATTCAAAGCCCCAGCTGCTCCTGATAGTTGCCTCTGGAGAAATTCTGTCATGGTACTTTGTCAATACAGATGATTGAGACATACTGGGAATATTGCAGGATAGGAAATGTAAAATGAAATGTAATTACAAAACACATAGTATGAGGGCTTCTATACTGGTCCTATTTTTTTAAACTCTGGTTTTGTTGTTTTTTTTTTTTTTT